>JBANCV010001209.1:0-17795 GCA_037040105.1 Amiota albilabris | reverse complement strand
CCACTAATCAAAAATTGAAAAGCCCAAAAAAGGAGGCCACACCTCTGAGCAAACCACGTGAACCAACAACTTCGAAAAAACAGGACATATTAGGAGCCAAATTAGGAAATGTAGGAGGTGTACGTTCAAAGGTGGTTCCACGATCCACTTACACGCCAATAAAATCGAATTCTCAGTTACAACTGGAAAAAGTGGATTTAGAAAAGGGGAAAATGTGCTCTAGTAGCAAGAATGTTGAAAATATCAATGCACCCACTTCATCAAAATGGAAAAGCCCTAAAAGGGAGGCCACAAATCTGAGCACACCACGTGGATCAACACTTTTAAAAAAAAAGGAAATCGAAGATTCCCTCAATACTCCAATCGATGCGAAATCTATGTTAGAACTAGAAAAAGTGGATGTAGAAAATTAAGATTATGGTAACATATGAATGAGGAGCGAAAGAAACAAATTACACTCCGATATGCACTCCAAAGAAAAGCAATTATAGTTTTCCGAATTTAAAAACAAAGTCAATCAGAGAATCACTTTATAAATTTATTGTTCTTATTTACAAATTCTTTATTTCATGCTGTTGGATATACACTTACATATGTCATCGTAAAATAAAATGTGAAAAGATATTTATCTTAAATATAAAATTCAATTAAAACAATCTGTATTTGACTTACTTTCGTGGTGATCGGTTTTATTTGTTTCAGTGCAACAGTGATCACTAAAACATCAACACGCCGGAAAAAAAGTTTTTATCGTACCCATGCCTCCGTTAGTTCCAATAAGTTCGAAGTGAAGAGGACATAGGTACGACCAACGTCGAAACTAAAGACAATATAATTGTGGAAAAAACTATGCGAAAACCTTCATCTATATTCCTAACTAAAATAAGCAATGAAGAGTTCTTCTTTGGCATGTCGAAAGAAATTGGTGAGACATACAGCTGAAAGAAGTACGTTCTTTTCAAATAGAAATTAAAACTCGGCACTACTTGATAAATGTAAACCGAATAAAAAATGAACTTAACAAACTTGGCAACGAAGTTCATAACATTCAGGCTAGTTGATGTTTTAATAGTTGTGTTGCTTGTTGGATTATCGTTAACTGATTGTTTGGTTTGGTTTATTTTGCAGTACTATTTATTATTTAGCAACTTATTGTATTTAAAAAACTAACGTAGAAATAATAAAATTAGGAGCAAGCTTAAGATTTCAGGCCATTGCAGCGGAAGCCTTCTGCGTCAATTACTGTGATAGATTTTATTTACTTATTAACATTTTACATGTATAGAAATTTGTGTCTACTGATTAAAATGCATGTGTGTAGATAAGTGTTGAAATGATTGATTATACCTGGTGGCATATGTTGCTTGTTTTTAAGAAGTTGAGGATGTTGGGCTTTGTATTGGATAAAAAGTCGAGTGGAAATGAGTGGGGATTGTTCTGGTTGAAGAACTTTTCCTTAAATGGGTGTACAGGCACTCAGGTTGTGGCCAATATATATTATTTTTTGGTTTGCAGAAAGAGCAAATGTTTGAGATTTAATCTTCTTAGTGTGTCGGAGTCTGAGTCGGGCTATTTTTATCTGTTGGAAAAATTGATAGCTAGATAGTACATGTGTGGTTATGGATTGGTTCCATTTGGACGTGTCTTGAATTTTTTCTACATGAATGTTTTTTATGTATCTTTTAATGTATTGCATAATTAAGTATTTCCTCATAACTATGATAGCTTCCTACCGCTCGTGGTATGTTAACTTCTATTTCCTGTTTATTTACTTGATTCTTCTGGATGAGGTGTAACTTAAAATGTTATTTATGCCGTTTAATCAAGGAATAAAACTTTAACTCTGTTTGTATCTCTTTTACTTTCTTCTTCGATTTTGCTTACGACACCAGTGCTTACACTAAGCCGCATTTCGGTCACAAATGCTCATTTTGAGTCCTCTGCTATAAGTCATTAGGTCAATAAATAAATATGATTGTCTAAATTGGGGTTTTCGCACGGCCTGTCCTTTTAAATCAAAAAGTTGCTAAAAATATATATAACAACCCAACAAGAGGGCATTTTCTAAGCGTCTGATATGACTAGAGATCAAAAACTGATTTATGCGAGCGGTTAAAAGTCATCAATTTGATTTTGTGTATGAAACTTTTATATTCAGACAGAAATATCGGTTTTATCATTGATTGTGTTATGGTGAGTGAATCTTTTTGCTCTAGCAAAACTAAGCTGTAACCAATTTCACATTGTCTGACGATGCAAATATTCGAGAAGTTCATTAAATTTTTTGTTTTAATTATACTATTTGAAGGTAAGTATTTTTTTATTATCGACTCAAATTACATTGAATAGTTAATAATCAACGATTATTAGTTAGAGGCAGAATTGCATCATCTAAGAGAAGACAAATAAAACTAGAAAGAAGGGTACCTACGCAGTCCCTAGAAAACGTTTTTTGTATAGGAGTTATACGATCCAGGAATCCTAGTATCATGAAATTTACATGATTGGTGGATATGAATCAGGAACTTATTGTGTTCAAATTTTAAGGTTATAACATGAAAAACAAAAAAGTTTTTATGATGAGAACATGAATTTTACTAGGGGGCTTTGATGGGAGGTACCCCTCCTGATAGTCCGAGGGTTTTGAAATTTTTGTGGCTAATGTACATGTGTCAAACACAAATTTTTTTCAAATTTTATTTTGATATAACAAAAAACAAAAAAGTTTTTCTAATAAGAACTTTAATTTAAATGGGGGTTAGTATGGAAGTTATCCCTCCTGATAGCCCTAGGATCATGAAATTTATATGGTTGGTAGATATGAATCAGAAACTCATAATGGACATGGCTAAATCAACTCGTCTCATCGACCTGATAACAAATATATTTACTTTATGTGGTCTGCGATGTCTCCTTCTGTGTGTTACAAACTTCATGTAAATTTATAATATTATTCACTCCCGTAAAGAGCATAAAAATTATTTTAAAATTGGACCAATATATCATAGCTTGCATATTAGTTGCCATATAAATTGTAGCTAAAAATAAATTTGCTAATACTTATGTATACCTGATGGTACAATACTTTATCTTGTTCCTATGTTTTCAAAACGTAGTTACAAACATTCATCAAAGAACCACATCGGCTAACATTTGAATGATATTTTCTGAAGTCGCTTTGAACCCGAAATTATGTGATTTCCATTTAATTCTTAATACTTCCTTGTTGTCTCGTATACTTTTATATAGTAAAATTTTTATTTTCCATTAAAACTGGGAATATTATTGTATTATTATTGTATTTATACATATACAAATGAATTTATTTTTAATTTGAATGGTTTTTTTTTTAAGACCAAATATACTCTAGGGGGCTCCGACGTGTCCTTCTGTCTGTTACAATCTTCATGACAAACTTGTTATAAATACATTTGTATAAAAACCTTTGTATGATACAAAAATTTTGATTTGTGTTGTTTGTTTGTTTTTCCTATTTAAAAATATCTGAAAGTCGTTAAAAACTAATGTAAGTACTAAGTATGCACAACAAGATTTACATAATTTTTCTTTATCATTTATAGAATCACTAAATATAATGCACTCTTTTCTGAGTCTTTTCGATCCAAATCAACTCGACGATGGATTTGCCAAAGAAGGTGATTTACTCAAACACAGTGACACTAATAGCGACAGCAATAATTGCAATAACACATTATCCTGTGAAAGTGAAAGGAATGAGCTAAATGGCAATAACAATGCCACCATTAAGAGAATACTCATTGATTTTGATAAGGGAGTTCAGCCGCCAAAATCTCAATTGGGAAATATAGAATACAAATTGAAATTGTTGAATCCTTCAAAATTACGTTTCGAGTATTTGGTAACACAAATGAAATGGCGCCTTCGCGAAGTCAACGGCGAAGGTATATTTGGAATAGGCGTCTCCGATGCTGGACATTTGTTGGGCCTCAATGAGAAAAATATGAATGCTTCATGGGTGCTAGTATATCTGTACTGAGACGGAAAAATATCGCTGGTCATCGTTCTGTAGCAGAGGTTTTAGTACGAAAGATACCTGATGATGTTTACTACTGATGATGATGTATAGCAGTATTAAGCGGCGCTGATGCAGGAAAATCTACACTTTTGGATGTGCTTACGCAAGGTGATCTTGACAATGGATGCGGTCGTGCACGGTTGGATATGTTCCGGCACATGCATGAGATTCAATCTGGTCGTACGTCTTACATTTCTCACGAAACTTTTGGTTTCGATGTTCTTGGAAATATAATTGATTACAAATATAATGGAATGATGAAAGCTGAGGAGATTAATAATCGGTCAACCAAATTCATAACATTCATAGATTTGGCTGGACGACGGTATATGCGTAGAAAAGTGCACTATGTGTCTGCTGGCAGTGGTTGCAATGGAACGACCAAGGAACACTTCGCTATTATGCATTGATAACAAAAACAGATTTAACATCACCAGATCGGACACTGCAAGAAGTGCGTAATATACTTATATCAATTGGTTGCCTCAAGGTGCTGTTTATGGTCACAAATTCTGAAGTAAATTCGGCGGGTTTTAATCAGCTTGCTGAGAATACTATTCCAATACTTTGTTCTTTCAATGTTAGTGGTGCCGGTCTTAGCCAGACTTTTCAATGTGCTTTCACCGGGTATTAGCAATTCGGAAATGGGGCGTCTGGAACAGGATCCATGCGAGTTTCATATTGATGAGAAATTTCGTGCTGCCGAAGTGGGGCCTGTGGTTGGTGGATTGCTCGTCAAGGGTGTATTAAGTGCATATATGCCTATGAAGATTGGACCACTGCCGGACGGAAGCTTTCGAAGCGTCACCGTGCATAAAATTCATAGCAATAAGTCACCATGTCGTGTGATATGTGCCGGAACGAGCGCTACACTCTCATTTACTTCCCACCAAGAGTTGCCATGGCTTAGAAGTGGAATGGTATTACTTGCCAACAATGCTGGCAATGTAGATGTAGATGAGCCTTACGGCACGTTATTCTGCCGAGCAAGTCGTCTTTTACATATTCAATTTGTTGTCTTACTTTACATTTCTATTTATTATAATTTAATTTTACAGGAAAAGTTATCTGTGCTGTTTCATGTTACAGTCATATATGTTGGCTTTCAGACTACCGTGCACATTGGAAGCATACTTCAAATTGCTATCATACGAGGCATTATTGGTCTAAAGAACATTGGTACCAATGATTGTGCGTCTGTTATGTTTCAATTTGTTGGACATCCCGAGTATGTGTTTCCCGAATGTACTAGCAGAGGTTTCGGAGTTGTCACACAAGTCTTTCCCCTCAACAAACACAACACAATGACGAATTAAATTTAGCCAAGATGTTTTACACACAAAACATGGCACGTCATGTCAAACTCTGTACCTACTAGCATTTTCCGATAGGAAAATAAAAAATATTTAAGCTTTTATAAATAATCTATCTATATCTATACTATTATATAAAATTGCCATGTAGGGCGTTGTATGTAACGCTTTCACGTTAAATGTACTAAAACGATTTAAATAATTTTTTTTTAAATCAATACATTTGTTTAAGTTTTTTCCAAAATCACCTATATATAAGCACGTACAAGAGTATTGCCAAAGATCGTTACATAGTACATGGCGCTTACTCCTATGTTTATAAAAACCAGAAAGAAGGGTATCTTCGACTATGCCGAAGATGTAATACTCTTCACGCAGCCCCTAGAAAACGTGTTTTGTATGGGAGCTATACGATCCAGTAATCTCTACTACTACTTATGATCGAGACACAAACCACCATAGTCGATTAGCTTTTATTTTATGTTGAGTTTCACCGCAAGAAGGGTTAAGCGAGATATGGCAATGAGAATCTTTTAATGGTTTTATCAGAATTAGATTTGTCTATAGGAATTATGTTGCTTATTTTGTATTGCTGAGGTATTATGAATTTAATGAAAATGTTGTTGAACAAATTTAGATGTTTTTTTAACAGAGGGGTGAAGGTTTTTTAATATAGGATATGAAATACGGTCAAGACCATCTTGACTTTTAGCTTAGAAAGAGAAGAGTTAAGATCAGAGAGACAGATTGGCTTTTCAACTTCTTGCTCTATTGACGAGGGCGTATAAGATATTGACGGTATAGTGTTATTGTTATGTTGTTGGAATGTATTAGAAAAGTTGGCATCGTTAGAAGAAGATGACCAATATTTACTGAATATGTTTGTTGGTTATCGCAAAGAAGGGTGTTGATATACAGTGAATTGAGTAGTGAGGCTTGATTCCAAAACAGTGTCTTATGTAGCTTCTGAAGTGAATTCCTTTATGGAAGCTCGTTCGGCAGATTTAACTTCGCGTTTGAATAATGTATTGTCTATTTGCCACTGGAGCATTTTTTCTGTTGAAATATTTCTTTTAAGGTCAGCCCAGTGCTGATTTCTCTTTTCCTTGAAGATTTGGAGATGGTTATTCCATCAGGGAACTTTTTGACTTTTTCGGGTATTTGGAGATGATTGAGGATGGAAGTGTTGGCACTTTGACGTTTTAGCTTAGTTAGAGTATTGGCTTCTTTTCTATGTTGTTATTTATGGACCTATTATGGTGAATTTTGCGAATCGGTTCGGATAATAGTGTTAAGTATTTATGTAATTTAGATTTAGAGCAGAAAGTTTATTATGGAATAATGGTCGATGCAAAAAAGGTCAAATTCTATAGACCAAGATGATTGAGTGGCTATAGAAGACTATAGTTGCAAGAAGGAGATCAACGAGAGTAAAGATGTGATGATTACTAAAGTGCGTAGGTGAGCAATTATTTAAAGTGAGAAGCGGTGATTGCTTTATGAATTTTTGCATGGTGTTGCCGTTTTTATTGTTAGAGGACGATCCCCAAAGACGGTGCCAGGAATTGACGTCACCGGTAATCAAGGTTTGTTTTGAAAAACTTCGGATGTCAGCAGAATAAATCCTGGTTTATTCAAATTGGTTTGTGTTGCAGGGACTGATATATATATATATATTTGGAAGAAGTACACAAACAAACCAAAAAGCCACAGACTTACGTGACTAAATGTCCTCGAATACAGATCTGGAAAACAAGAAATATTAGGGATGCCACGTACAATATTGCCAAACAAGGATTTGCTGGAACGTTGCAGCATTGATTGATGATCAAGATCCGTGATTCTTTATAAGTATTTTATCACTCGAGTTCTAAATTTCCAGATTAGAATTTCAATATAAAAAGAGAAATTGTTTTGTTTGGGATTTGAAGAAGTGAATTTCGTTCAGATTATTTGAAAAAAAACCAACAATAACTTTCTTTACAAAAATTAAAATGAATCTTAAAAAAAAGGGAATTAATTGTGTTCAATTAGTGTAGCTATAATTTTTTTATATAGGCCAAAAAAGTTTTTCTGCATTATAAATGTTGCCTGACAGTCCTGAGAGCATGAACCAACACTTAGTTTACTTGTAATTTTCACCCATGCAACGTGCTCCATTCCGTCTATGTAACGTTTTATTATTTTATTTATCAATATATCATTCTTGTAATCATAATCATCACGATATGATGTGCGACAAAATGACTGCAAAAGTGAAATTATGAAAGAATTACAAAAGTAAATCAAAATTATGAAAAACTTCTAAATAATACTTACTGGAACTATAATATGTGTAGACGGTAATTTTTCACGAATCATGGAAATACATTGTATAATACCATCAGCAATAAACCATGGAGAAGAGAAATTAATATCGTTTTTTCCAATATTTAGAACAAGAATCTTGGGCTCCGTGTAAAGCAATTCTCCTTCTTGGATGCGCCACAAAAGATTCTCTATACGATCATCGCGAATGGCAAAAGTCAAACATTTTAATTTACTGAAATACTTGGTCCAACATTCTAATTCATATTTTGAGCTAAATAAGCAATCGCCCATGAAAATAATTTTGGGATTTGTATGAGTTGCAGACATCATAAATGTCTCGTGGAGTCTTAACCAGCGTTTAGTTTCACCTCTTTGATCCATAAATGGTTTCGGTGTAATGGGACCCCACATTTTGAACAACAAGATCGAATTTTAATTAAACGGCAATTCCTAAGATTTTATTAGTGTATGTTTCGATGTATGAGATCTTTAGTCCTCGAATCTACTTATAGAGAGACGTTTTATTTTTATAAGTGAATCTCTTTTTAGTTTTACTTATTTAATGTTCCCTTTTGTTTTATTTTACTATAAAGTTTTGACAACTTTTGAAAGTAAATCGTTACAATATTTCCATTCAGTTCAGTTCAGTTCAGTTCAGTTCAATTCAATTTGTTTGATGCTATTAATAAAATAAGAAGAAAAAGAAGAAGAAGTAACCGTCTTCGAAAAATGACATTAGTCTCGATCGGGTTATTGCATTAATCATAGTGAATCTTCCACATATGAAAGTAAGCATTATTATAAAGGAATAAACCAAATTATAAATATGATTATTTTCCAACTACTAAAAAGTCAAGAAGTTTCTTGCCATTTCCGTACTAATGTGTTTTCTTATTAATTTTAACATAAGAAACTTTTTCTAATCCCTCTATTCAGAATCAATGAGCCTACAATATCATTTCTGCGATCATTTACGGTGCGATAAGTGTTTTCAAGAAGAATAAAATTTAAGATAAAACCAGAAAGAAGGGAATCTTCGACAATGCCGAATTTGTAATACTCTTCATGCATCTTTTATATCTTGTGATTATTGTTCTAAGCTTTTAAATCTTAATGAGCATAACACAAATTATGTACTTATCATTAAACAAATTTGCTCAAGCTAATGGCGGATATTTTTATTTATTTCTTTTTTAAATGGTATCCCCCAATTGACTTAATCCTCAATATTTATTGCTATCGAAACTCCTCTGTCTTTGCATTCATCCTTCCTTCACCGTTTTCTCCAGTGAGAAAACAATACCTATTTGCCTTAAGTGATTTTCCAGTTCATCTAGAAGAGTGGCGCGTTACCATTACCATTACTTTCTTCTCAAAATATTTCTAAGAGATTGACTTTCGCTTCTGCAAACATTTGTTAGCCTCTAGAGTATTGGAGCGGGGTTATATTTTGTGGGGAGACAAAAATAATGCTTCACCAAAACGATGGTCCCCATAAAGTTTGGCAAAATTGTCAGGGGCTGTATATCTATACAAAGCATTGGTTAATTAATAGTACTCACTGATATTTTGAATAAAGAGCTTTATTTGGATATTTTAAAAACAGAATTGATTACAACTGCTCAAAAGTTTGGGGTGAAAGACCCTCAAAAATCTCGAAAAATGAATTTTAAATTATATCAGGACAATGACCACAAACATAAGTCCCTGTTGTGCATAACATAGCTGCTACATAACTGCACCAAAGTCCTCGAAGCATCTCCACAAAGCCCTGATTTGAACCCAATCGAACATTTTTGGGCTCATTTGAAAAAAAGCTAGCACAACGGGCGCCAAAGAGAAAAGCTGACCTAATCAGAAATATATGTGAGGAATTGCAGAATATACCACAGGAATACGGCCTATAACACCTAATTGGATCATTGCAAAGAAGACTTCAAGCTGTATTTTGTAGTTCGGGTGCGAACACCATATGCAAAAAGAAAAAAACGAAGAGCGCAATACTCGTGAACATATGTACGTACTCAGCATCAGTAAATGAAAAAGTAAATACAATAATAATAAAAACACAAGATTCAGGAAGCAGCAAAGCATGAAGCAACGAAACACACTGTGCACAAAAAGAAGAGTGCAATATGATTGTGCGCACTCAGAGAGGATAAATAAAATAATAACAACAACCAAAGCATAACAACGATTAAACGTAAAAAACGTTATGTGCTTGGTCTTGCAGTGTTCCAAAAACTTAATGCTAAAAAAAAATATATTAAAATTTTAAAAATGAAAAATATAAGTATGGAGCTCTATTGATTAGCATTCATTTCTTGTTTTGAAAAATCCAAAATTGCCCACAAATTTTCAATAACATTCATAAATGGGGACTGTGCTTTCGGACTAATGACGTGGGGACAATTGCAAATCAACCAAGATTGGACAAAGCTGCTTTGTGTTTTGGGTCATTGTCTTGGTAGAACCGAAAGCGCTCTCGTAGGCCCAAGAGTTCAGCACTCTGGATCAAATTTTCTTTCAGAACGTTTAGGTACAACTCCTTTGTCATTGTTCCATCAATAAAAATTAATCTTCCGACTCCTAAAGCAGCCAAACAGGCCCAAACCCTGACACTTCCACCATCATACTGTACGGTTGCTTTTAAATGTTGTTTGTGCAGATCTGTATTTGCCCTACGCCAAACATTGTTTTACCCGTCAGAGCCAAAAATGTTAAATTTGGATTCGTCTGCAGAAATGATATCTCCCCAAAAGGAAATTGGCTTCGCCACGTGCTCCTTGGCAATCTTAAGCCGAACTTGCTGATTCTTTGTTGAGAGGTTTTTTTGCGTGATACTCGACAATTAAACCCTTCCGCCCGCAACATTCGGTCCACTTTTTTTTCACACTAACTTTTTCGCTGGCTAACTCCATTTCTGAAACGAATGACCAACTCATCGCTTTGGAATCGCAATTAACGTGAATTTTTAGAAAAATAAATTGAAAAAGACAATATCATAAATAATAGACAAAAAATAGTGGTCTACGATGCAACTGCTTACCTACATCCACTACCAAAAGTGACTGCACGAAATAAGCTGTGACCTTTTTATCGTGTATATTTGTATTTTCTGCATTTGTAAAAGAATATATATATATATATTTTTTTTTTTTTTGTTCTTTTATAATGAATACTATTATTTAAATACATAGCTACAATTCTGCATCCAAATTTTTTCATTATTAGTTAAGGAACAGCACCTTTTCAAAAATTCAATGTGCTGCTGCTGCAGGAATAAGCTGGGAGCCACTGTACGGCTGTATACAATTTACCCGAACAATATCAGTTCACACTATATCACGGACCACTAAAATATAAATTTTAATATAAATCAATTTTCTTTACACAAGAATTGACACACACACAAAATATTTTCACCGCAAGTGAAGAAGGTTCTAAAAAACAATGACGTAGATTACTCCTGTCGAATGCCTTTTTTTATTTTCATATATTCTCCCTTTCACACACCAAATTTGTTGCCGAAGTGGTTTAGGAAGCAGATCATTCACAAATATTTACAAGTATTTCCAAGTATTTAGAAATAATCTAAATGAAAAGAATGCAAGACATTCATTTTGGTATGTTTGGTTATTGTTTTAAAACTTGATTCCTAATATTTTGTGCAGCAGTTTCACTAAGTGATCTGAAACTATTGATAATCAACACCATCGATAGTATTCTGATAGTAATTTGACTACTTGGCATATTAGTAAAAATAAATATTTCTTGCAAAATCAGTAAATGTGAATACATGTTGTTATTTTCACAATTTATTAACAAACTGAACATAAAAAATAAGAAATTCTCTGTATATACAATGTAATAAATAGAATTATTCCTTAGAGAAATAGTGAAATTGTAATTACTTAAAATCCAGCCATTTCTTTCAGGAATATTTGCACATTCACTTCCTTCGGCTTTAGTTTAATCCGCTAAAATTACCGGTGTACAAAAATATTTGAACATGCACATCCTTAGCGGCTTGAAGTCTTCTGCTGACATCTACATGCTAGAAATATTACATAGGAGAAACACTCTAATTAAATAGACAAGTGGATCAGAATCGGGAGAAATGTTCACCCTTTTTATTATAAAAAAAAATCAAACCACAAAACAAACATGGTTTGTATGGGAGGTACCTGTCCTAGTGGTCCGATATGGCTGATTCCGACTGCGTATGGTAAAAAGAAAGCTTCAACTTACCAATTTAATTCCAGAATTGATTTACAACAAATAGAAGTATGAATAATAAATTATTTATATCAATATAGACTGGCTCGTTGGCTCAGAGGTTAGTGCGCCGAGTTTACATCCTAGAGTTGCGGGTTCAATTCCCATTCAAGTCTGGTCCTGCACTTTTCTTACAAACTCCCCTATCCTTCCTAACTCTTTCCCTGAGCTGAAGGCCTCTGTTGCTATTGCTCATAATCATAACTAGGTTATAATTTAAAATTAAAATCCTAGTTTCTAATAAATAAAATAAATTTATATCAATATCTATACTTATTTCATTAAATTTACTTTTTTCGCTTCATTTCATCTTCATTTCGTTAGTCATTTCAATAGTTTGTTTAAATTCAGCCGGCAGTTGTGTTTGCGCAAACAGCTGATTTGCCTATTACAAACACAATTGGTCATTCGCGCAATTCTCCTTGGCAAATTTGCCAATATACCATTTGCCACATTGCGTGAATACCCTTAAAAATATTAATGACGATAATGTAAAGTGAGCAAATATTTAGCTTGTGTGAACGTAGCATAAGTGTAGATGATACGGTGAAGCAAGGAGAGAAAATGCAGTCGCGGAGAGCAAATGCGTTTTGGGAGAGGAATTGGTGTGGGACAGAAAATGTGTTTGTGTGTTTGTGTGTTTGCAATTGAAATATACCAGCTTCGTGCCTCTGGCTTCAGATTAACGTCGCCTTGCTTTGCTTCTTACATTGCTTGCGTATGCTGTCTGTACTCTTTCCAAACAAGCAAAGACAAAAGAAGAAGAAAACGAACGAATGAGCACAAAACAGAATAACAGTAAGGCAAATTCATACTTTTGTCCTCTACAAAAATCGCTCAACGCCTACAGATCTTCTCACTTCAAAAAAGCCACAGCTCTTAATGCGAAGAATTGCACGTCTGGACTGCTAGTTGGAGGAGGAGGAAAATAAACAAAATACAAAAAAAATATAGGATCTTCTCGTCTTTTCATTAAATTTTAGCTTTTTGAAAAAAAATAATTAATTTTTATTATAAAGCATTTAGTTTGTGTCTGAGAAAGTAAAATATACAAAGTGTGTTGTGTGGTTAGATAGTTAAGGCCCAAACGCTATCATAGCAAACGTGTTCCCGTATTTATATTACGATATCTTACTAACATATTATGTATATTAGATATATACAAAACATACATATAATACTATATAAAACAGGAATTTTGATTAAGTGTGTGAGTAATATTTTATTTACATGTGCTTTTTCTTCTGTATATAGTTCTCAAATCTGCTAACATTAACATACTGTTATTGACAGTATTCTGTTAAGATTTCTGTATGTACTAACAGTTTTATATTCTGCAAACTATTATATATGGGTTTGGTTGTTCAGGCTGGTAACCCTTGGCAGAGTGTGATGAGTGAAAGAGACGGGCGGCAGCAGAAAGAAGATCAGAAGGTCGACAAATTGTAAGTTGTCAAGTTGTTTTGTGGTCATTCTGTTACGTTTTATTGTTTTAAATATTATTCGCCATTTTATTATTTCTTATATCAGTGCGGTCATTCGAATTCGTAATTTGACAAGCAAAGACAAAAAACAACGTTGATGAGAGCCGAAAAACCGTATGCGACGCGATCATAAGCTAAGCAGGATAAAACAAGCGAAGTAGAAATTAATAATACCCAGATGGACACGAATAAACGTAGTGTAGATGTGAATGCAGGGATTAATGAAAGAGTTAAAATTAACAATAATTTAAAAGAGTTGGTTAAGTTGTTGTCTTTAAAGATAACTGTTGATGAGCAAAAAGTTTTGCTAACCTGCTAAGCGACTTTGATGGTGAATCAGTGGCGGTTGAGCGGTGGTTGCAAAAATGCTGATGCATATGGTTTAAGTGAGAAACAAAAATAAGTGTAGGCCCGCGGAAAAATGTTAAAAATGGCGTCACCATACCTAGAAACAGTTATGGTGAGCACGTACGATGAGCTGAAAGAAGCATTGACCTCAGAATTTCGATGCAAATTGGTGAAAGCTATAAAAAAAAAAAAAAAATGAAACATTCCATGAGTATGATATGCGGATCAGGAAAATTATTGCGCTAGGGAGTGTTGATGATGAGTCGGTGATTCATTATATAGTTGACGGGCTTAAGATTAAAAATGAATTCAAATATATTATTTATAATTGTAAATCGTATAGTGAGTTACATGAAAAATATCAGACATTTGTTGCTATAAATGTGTGTCAAACGATCACTTACGTAAAAATTGTATTGTCGATTTTAAATATTTTAAGTGTAATGGATTTGGACATATCTCTAAAAACTGCCCGCAGCTATCAAAAAGTGTAAATGTGAAGCCAGTAAAAGTGATCGCTCTCAACAACGTTGATGTCAGTTGCATATATATACACAAAATTTAGTTACGTATTTTTACAAAAGTATCATTCAATGTTGCGTGGATTTGGAAACAAGAAAACGCTTCCAATTGGTTCATGTACAGTGACAGGCGACAGTTCGAGTAGATGGTGTCGAGACGCAACAGAAGTTCGTTGTGGTGCCAGATGAAAGAGTGAAATACGATGCTTTGTTGGGGTATAATTTCAGTACTATCAGCACAAGATGATGATGCTTTATTAAATGATCTAAGTATTTACAATATAACAGGTCAGTGGTGAAGCCAATTGTAAAGTATTCTCACATTGATTTTATTATTTACAGAAAATAAGGGGAAGAGATTACAACTGAGGAGTACATTGATATATGCAGTAGGTAAGTGGTAAAGCCATTTATAAAGTATTCTCACATTGATTTTATTATTTACATCAAATAAGGGGAATAGATTACAGCGAAGACAAGTGGTAAAGCCAATTATGAAGTATTCTCACAGTGAGGTTATTGCTTACAGCAAAATAAGGTAATTTCATTATTGCCAACATTCGGTTGAAGTATTTTTGTGGGTTCAGAGTATCGTATAGTCCGGATCATATTACTATAGCTGGTTAAGTTGCTATTTAAATTTCTCAGTTTACAGTATTAATAACGAACAAATTAAGAACCACAAAAAAATTCTAAAGTAATAAGAACTCGTGCGACACTTACAATGATGTATGTGATTGAGTGCATGTCTGTTTCTTTGTATACCGGAAACGAGAAAACAGCTAAGCACTTTCCCTGCTGTGCTGTAGCATTTTGAATGACAAGTGCATTCATCCATTAGTTGATTAATTCGTTCGTTGATTATATCGGAGTTTCCAGCTCAATAATTACTAAGTACATATTTGGTAAGAAACACGACAACGTGAGAATGAGAAGTGAGTTAAGCAGTAGCCACAACAATCAACAAACACTTTCAACATTTTGTTTTTAAAAACATTTTGCTTCCTTTCGACATATCCTGATTAGTTTGAAATTCCTCCTTCTCACTCCACTTGATCTTATTACCTTGCAATTTGTTCCTAACTTCTTCGAACTACTGAGTATGTAGTTTGGTCTGACCGTGTTTGGGGCTAATGTGATTCAAGTTGTATCTAACCTGTGCACTACCCTGAGACTGGTAAAATTTGTTTGCTTCTTCAATTCTTTTTGAATATTCTATTAAAATTTTCTATTCTACCTAAATTCTTGCTTCTTGATGATGATACACTTCCCGTACATTGATATATGTGGGCTTTTATGAAATAATTTTTGAAGGGTATACCAAATTCGTAATGTATACTTGTCCTTCATTGATCAATCTTTGTTCTCGTCTTCCTCTATTTTGCTCCTTAATCTTTGAACTTCTACAACTTTGTCACAAATAAAGATATAGACTTAGGCAAAAGAACATAGAAACATTGAATGGTCTTCTAAGTGGAAAGAAACATATTTTTGGAGATTCTCGAAATGCATTCGATTAACATATGACAATAGGGCTGAAAATGTAACCCAAGTTCAAAAAGAAATGAATTAAAATAACTGATACAATATGGAAATATGAGAAGAAGAAATTGTTGTTGAACAAAGTTTGAGCAGCTAATTATAAAAACAAAGCTGAATTTTATTTAGTTCCAAGAAATTGATAATTTTTTTAAATTGAAATTTAAATTGTACAATTAATCTCAACATCCTAGCATGGATCCATCATGTGTTCTACTCATAAGTAGGTGGCGCATTTTATTACCATAACCGCCAAGCATATTATTCAACTATGAGACGGAACAGACTTTGGATATTATCATAACACATAGTACGTTATCATCACACCATCATAGTCAGTGTAGCCAAGACATTATTGTAAATTGAAACCATAAATTTCACCACGCATTGAATAAACTTTTATAGTGGCTTGTTTTTAACTCGCTTCTCCACTATCACCATCATCAAGGGAAGAACATGCTGCTTTCGATTTTGTTTTTTGTAAAATCTGCTACTCTTCTTATATGATGATTGAGGCAGCCATCCTCCAGCCGAGGTTGTGTTCAAAAGCTTTTATGTGGGAGTTTATTTCATTTACGGGTTACTCTTTCTATTTTTATTTTGTTTACTGTAAACCGAAAATGAAACATTTTATCGAGAATGCATTTTTGGTTAGGTAAAAATTTTGTTGCTACATGGAACAGAACAGTGTAGAAGTATTGGATGCAATGCAAATGAATATTAAAAGGCAGTAGAGATGGAGTTGATGATGATAAGAAGAGATATGGTGGAGACATTTAAAAATGAAAAAAGGGACAACACAGACGCAGCATACATTTGAAGAATCTTCATAAGTATAACTTTCACTCTCAATTTTCTCTTCCTAGCTTTGTTCTAATAATATAAAAAATATTATGTATAAAATACAATTTCCCATTTTTGCAGAAAATACTTTGCAGCTTTGTACATATATCGCACAAATTTTACTTCATTTTAATGTTGGAACTGGAAAGCACAGCTGACATGGCTGCGGCTAATTAAATTTCAGAGCAACTTCAGACACGTCAGCTACAGCAGAAATGCCACAACTGCATCTGAAAACGCTACCAATGATTGTATTGGTAAAGTATCACGTTCTAATCATCTAGTTTGCAATCAGACTCTATAAGAGATATGTTCTTCCGAAGGTGTATTTGGATAGTGAGTTGAATTACAATACAAAATAGAGACAATCAAAATCAAAATTAAAGTCAACGAATTGTACTTTATATCATACTACATACTATAGAACATATTCTGCATAGTATGTCAGCTATTATTTGGTAAAAAATGTTAATAAGAAAACAAAGATATAAGTCCTTTATAACATTAAAATCCTTTTAAAATTATGAACTTATAGTCATGCTTTTATTATGTTATTAACATGTGTATGGTGGCTCTGAAAAGTAAGTCTGTATGTGTTATTAATCAATTTAAAACTGTTTAACTTCATTTGGTATCGCTAATAATGAACAGTATAAGGAGTGGTCAACTAGATCAGTCAAATATAGTAAAAATTAATTTCCTTAAATGTAAAAAGCAAAATAAAAACATATCCAAAGATATAGATAAGAAAATAAAGTCAGTACCTATATAGATAGTAGTATAGATCAGCGCGCGTTGCTGCGGCCCCGTCGTGATAGATTACCATAAGATTATAGGTTTTTCCTATATTAATCTTTATTTTTATGTCTGATTGTAAGTACGCGTGTTTTGTATTCTTTTTCTTAGTCCTTCTTCTTACATTCTTATTGTGTTCGTTCTTGTTTTACATTCTTTAGTGTTAGTTATTGTTTTACATTATTTAGTGTTCACTTGGATATATAGATTCACGCCATCTATCGTTAGATCATGAATTCTATAGCAATGAGCTTTTTGTATTGTAGCATAATGAACATACAGTAGAGTCAAAAAAAATGTACTTCTC
>JBANCV010001208.1:0-17800 GCA_037040105.1 Amiota albilabris | reverse complement strand
AAAAAAACAAAGGAAAAAAAATTAATAGAAATAAATAGCACAATGGCAGCAAACTACCAATAAGGTGTGTTAATATATGATATAATCTATACTAATATTATAAAGAAGACATGTTTGTATTGTGTTTTTTTCAATGATTTGACTCAAAATATACTTAACTTATTTTCAAAAGCTCCTTATTTTAAAAATCTTTCAGCTATAGAAAGTTACATTCTACGCGAGTTACATAGACCCTATTCTATTATCAAGAAAATTAGCGATCCCTACGAAAATTACAAAATTATTCAAAAATCTATGAAAATTCTGGTGGACATTTCTTGGTTGCCTCATACAAACGGTCAAGTTTTGTATGGAGTCGAGCAAACCACTCCTGGGTTCGGCGTACGCTCACAGCATTCTCACCGTAAACTGCACAAATTTGTCAGCATGTTTTTGCAGCGTTTTTCCCTTATTTATAGTAAAAAAGTCATCACATAGCATATTTCTTCAGATATTTCACTCATATTCAAATTACAAAAACTGTCTTCACAAACAAAATGTATCCTGAAATGTCACCTTTCAAACACGTGTTGGCACAATCTAGATTTGTGCTGCCGAATATATGGATACCAACAGCATCTATTGACAAAAAACCGCGGAGACTTTTTATATTTGCAAGCAAATAGCTGTAAATACGGTCTTTAAGTTGAAAAACATTAGCAAAGCAAGGTCCGAATGTCATAATAATTGTGCCGACCAGTGAATATTAGAAATGAATAGAAGAACATGTCTGGTTTTTTTTTTTTTTTTTGATACATATATAGAAGTTTGGGGTACAGCAAGCGTTTTTCCAAGCCGAAACGAAATGAAACGATAGCTGTAAAGAACGCCGATATGCGTTATTAACGATTAACTTTGACAAAATATGCAAAGGTTTCTTAAACATAATGCTGTATTCACACTAGAGTGGATTCGAATTCATTGTGATGCGGCTGCTGATTCGCATTAGTTTCAACAACAACCACAAGGGAAAATGGCGTCATTCAGGGGTTGTGGTTGTAGATACATCTTGCATATGTTTGCTTTAATGGCAAGAGAGAGATTGAAAACGAAGAAGTGTGCAGCTTATTTTGGTTGTATAACAGGTCCTGCTATTAACGTGACATTAACGTAATAACCAGGTTCGAGCTGATGCATTAAACATGGCATGTAATTTCATCGTGGTGATATCAGCTTTCAAAACACAATGATGAGGTACAAAATACGATACTATTTTGGGTGGTATTGAGCTAATCGAAGTCATGTGCTTAAAGTTAACATATTCTTTAATGAATGCCGAGTATTGATGTTTTAATTCAGGATGACTAATGCTTTCAGTCGATTTACTGCTCGCATGTAGGAATCAATCAACGAAATGGAATCTACCATTGTTGGCAATCGTATCACTTATTCGCCAGTATCTAAACGGCGAAAGTTGCTAAAAAAAAAATATTTCGCACAATCTAGATCTTCCTTCTTAATATTTTTCTGAGTAAGCCCTTCAACTTCCCAAAAACGTATTACTAATTCATGAAGGGTACAATCAGAATCGCCATCCACTAAATCGGCACCAACTGTGCAGCATGAAATTTACTTTGCTGGATAACTGACATTTCCAGAGATTATGCATCCTTATTGCGTTTTTTGAAGAATAGGTAAACTCGGACATACAATATTTGTCCTACACACATCAGATCGAAGAATAAACTAGCACAGATAAGTAGGACAATTCCTTGCGACTGGTGAAAACCTGAATCTGCAAATATTTGTTGGGTTGGTAATTGTAGGGATGACTATAACTGAAAAAGATGTATTATATTTTCCATTTGCAGAATACAATCCTATAATAATACTTTCTTTTGCAATTATATCCGATTGACGAAATCGCGAAATTATAGTTGTGGATTTAGTCCTTTTGATTTATAATCGTTTAGCTAAGCATGATGTGATGCAATGAATCTGGGACGCTGAATCGATCAATTCCTGACATGGAAACAAAATTCTATTTCGACCTTTAACCATAACCATTCGGTTCCTGGTTCGAATCCGTGAGATTATGGTTGATCAATTATTGGAGTTAGCTATTTTTTTAATAGCGACGACAACCAAATCATTTGCTAGATCATGTTCTAGAACAGAACTGCGAATGTACCAAGGGGCAGCAACAGCACATCTCAGCACTTTATTTTGGAACCTTTGGCTTGAATGCAACAACCCCACATCTAAGCATCGTATGTCCACACAGGTTTTAAAATCTGCTTGTATAGGAGTATCTTATTGTGAATGGTTAACGATGACTATTTACCCTTAGGGAAATACATATTTCTATATTTTAATTCCAGTTCTTCCCTCTTTTTCTTAACGTGTGCGTTCCACCTGAGCTTAGCATCTAAAGCCAAGCCTAAATACTTTGCAGTACTCAAATACGGAATTTGTGGAAGACATCGCACTTTATTGATCGTGATGTTATTATGCACAGATTTCGTTTCATTTAATTTAATATGCAATTTTATCGTCCAGTCATATATTTCGCTTAGAGCGTGCTGTAATTACGAAGTAGATTCCAAGAGAATAGGTGCGTTATCGGTAAATGCCGCTGTGACGAAGTTTTTATTACATGGCAGGTTACACGTAAAGAGTAAATATACGAGAGGACCCAACACGCTTTCCTGAGTTGTGAATAATCATCTTGTTGTTTTACTCGAAAGAAACGGTCAGATAAGTATAAACTTAATATGCAAAAGTACTAGTTTGGTAGAAACGCTTGGATTTTCTTCAGTAACCTAGTGAGGCACACTTTGTCGCATTAAGAGTTCATTTGCGTTCCACAACATTACTTTTAAGAACTTAGGCACTGTTGTTTTTTGTAAAGACACTGTTCGACACTTTGTAGTATTCGTGTATTTTCGTATTGAACCGATTTAAATTTTTTTTTTTTTCTTAAATAACAAATTGTATATTAACTGTTTGGTTTTTTACTGGAAAATATGTTTCCTTTATGATTATGTGTTTCCAACACTACGCACAAATAATTTCGTTCGCCTCTGCTGCCAAATCTATAATACAAAGCACTAAAAACGTTCGAACTCTTCTTTTTATTATTCTTGTAACAACAAAATTACACAAAATTTGTTTTTGGCAAAATTATAAAAACAAGATTCCTTTTAAAGTGCCATTTGTCCAGTCTATATACATATGTATTGTAACAGCCTTTGGCTTCTTTCGTCCATGGTGTTTATTAAAGAGGGGCACACATACTCTCCATTTCGTTCAGCGTTGCTTCTGGACTTGCTTACACTCATTTTATTTTAAACATTCATGAGTGCATTTTTTGCCTTCATTGCACATCTCTCGACTGTCTTTCTTTTGAACATCAGTGAACATCATATTCACACATTAATTAAAAATGATAGGAACAAATACAACAATAGGAAGGGTACTTACCCGTGTGAGAAATGAAGACACAATTTTTTTCAAAAAAATGTTTTTTATATTTCAACATAGTCCCCTTTTATAAAGATACACTTCTCCCAACGTTCCTGCCATTTTTTAACACCTCCAATAGGATTTTTCGAACTCTCCAAAATACGCTTCTCTCTCGGCGATGACTTCCTGGTTTGAGCAACATTTTTTTCCTGCGAGCCATTTCTTCATGTCAGGGACCAAGAAAAAGTTGCAGGGAGCTAAATCGGATGAATACGGAGTGCGGCAGCGATTCATAACGCAATTCATGCAGTTTGGCGGAGACCACACCACATAAATGTGCTGGTGCGTTATCGTGATGAAACAAAATCTTTTTTTCGCCAAATGCGGCAGTGTCTCCTTTAATTTTTTGTCGAAGCGATACAATAACTCACTGCGGTATTGCCCAGTGCTCTTCTTCCTTTTTTAAAAAAGTCCTTGAGGAAGACGCCCTCCGCATCTCAAAAAATCGTTATCCATGACCTTACCGGCCGATGGGACCGTCTTCGCCTTCTTTAGTGCAGATTCACATGAAATCCATTGTTATGATTGTTGCTTAGTTTTTGGTGTGTAATAATGAATCCAGGTTTCATCAACGGTGACAAATCGATGCAAAAAGTCGTTCGGATCTCGCTTAAATTACCCCAAACTCTGCTTCAAAGTTAACAGCCACATCCGCTTGTTGTCCAGCGTGAGCAATCACGGCACCCATCGGGCCGCCAATTTTTTCATCAAAACTTATCATGTAAAATATTAATTGCCGTTTCGGTCGACACACCTACGGCCTTAGCTACTTCGCGCAGTTTCGTTCGTCGATCAGAGAGAATCATGTGTGGTTTAAATGCGTTGAACCAATATCTAACTGTGGTCATAGATGCCGACGTGTCCCCATAAACAGCATCCAACTTTGCTTTTATCTCCTTGCATTTTTTCCCATCGAAAAACAAAAAGGGAATGACTGAACCATACTGCTCTTTTTCCAACTTAGCGAAAATCACGAAACACGTCTGACTCGGCCAAATCGAAACTAACTTATCAATCAGTCTAAAATTTGTATTAGCGTCGTCTGATAGATGGCAGCACACGATGATAACACTAATTTCACTCAGGAACGTCCTCTATCTTCAAACACTTAATGAACCACCCTCGTATATTGATAGTGCAAATAAAGTTAAAAAAAAAAAAAAAAAAAAAAAATCACCCAAAAAAAAATTACGGGAGTACTCTCTCAGCTAGAGCTACTTCTAAAAAGGAAAACTCTAGGCTCACAATCAGAACAGCAACTTCTTGGTCTACTGGATGCGCTACACTAATCGCATCTCTAGCTTTAGAGTGCGAATAAAAGCTCTCTCACCAAAGCTACACGAAAGCTCTTACAAAGAGCAGCTCAACACCTTCGACCAAACAAACAGGTTTACACTACTACATCTAAATTCAACCAAAGCGTAAGCTAAGTCCAGAAAAAAACAATACAAATAATAAGAATGCTAAGATATTAAAATCGGATGATAACGCAGTTTAGCAGCAGAATAGATTTCCTATTCTAACCACATGCGACGTTGGTGATGTAGTGAAGAAAACCACAAGCGAAGGCAGTAGGAAGTCTAAACCACCCCCATTAACTTAAAAGGAAAGAGTTTAAATGACATATTGCTTAGCGAAACAGATGATAATAATTTTCATGTTGTCCCTCTTATGAAAGGCAATATTCACGAAACTAAAATTCAAATTTTTGAAGAATCAAACTGTAGGAAGCTTGTCAGTCAATTCTACTTGCAACCCAAGCACACGCACACGTATCAGCATAAGAGTAACAAAGAGCTTGTAGTATTTATCAAGGTTATAGATCATTCTGTAAGGAATTGGAATAAGCGGGTTTCAAACCAAAGTACATTTTTAATATTAAGAATAATGTACCGCAACCAATATTCCGCATTGAAATTGAGCCTAACACTATAAAACTAAAAATGAATGGGGTGCATCCCATATATAATATGCAGTATTTTCTTCACCGTAAAATAACAGTAGAAGAACCTCATAAACGTAAAAATCCTGTTCAATGTTCATTCTGCCAAGAATTCGGCTATACTTGAACATATTGCACTCTGCCAAGCGTTTGTGATGACTTACACGCTACATCTTCATGCAACAAACCTAAACTGGATTATAAAGTGCAGTAATTGTGGTGAAAACACACTGCCAGCTACAGAGGGTGCCCTATATTTCTAGCTATTAAGCAGAAAGAGAAACCCACAAGTAGGGTTCGACTTTCTCCCATAAAAATCCTTCCACGCAACCATCAATGACTTACAATATGATTCTTGTAGCTGTGTACCGCCCTCACAGATAACCGAACAACCGTGTAGACTTTTTTGCGAAGCTTGGTCCGAAGTTTATAGCTGGAGGTGATTATAATGCCAAGCACCACTACTGGGAATCAAGACTAATTACACCTAGAGGAAGGAAACTTCTTGGTAGTATTCTGAACGCTAAGCTTGATGTTATTTCCACAGAGCATCCAACTTATTGGCCAACCGATCGACAGAAGATTCCAAGACCTGATTGTTTTTTGTGTCTCCAGGGGTTTAAATCGTAATGACTTAACAGCGACTTTGTCGCTAGAACTATCCTCGATCATTACAACAATAGATAGTAACCTTGACTACAGCAATGGTGGTCCGTCCCAATATATAAACTGGGTAACTTATCGTAAATTTATAAGTACTCATGTCCAAACAAACATTTCCTTAATGACTAACAACGAAATCGACAGACAGGTAAGAGTGCTGTCTGATTTGTTACACCTAGCAGCTAGAACAGTAACAGTCACATCTAAAAAGCGTAGATTTTCTCCTATTCGTAGCATTGATGAATCGGTTGAAGGCTTGGTCAAACAGAAAAGAGAGATGAGAAGGCTATGGCAACTGCACTGTTCCCCAAATCTTAAAAAGCTTCTGGTAGTCTACACAGCCAAATTACGTTATGCTCTAAAGAAAGAAAAAGAAAAACATATTAACTATTTCCTTACTAATCTTACTCCTACTGACCAAACAGTATTCTTTAGGGAAAGCAACTAAAAGCATAAATCGCCCTATTCTCAACGAGTCACAAATTCGTCGAATTCGTAATGGAGACTGGGCACGCATGGACTCTAAAAAAGGTTGTGTTTTTGCTGAACACTTGCAATCTGTTTTCACTCCAATTCCATCTCCCGTAACCACAAATATTCCATCCATTTTGCTTAATCCGCCAAGTAAGCTAATATTTTTTAAAACTGAAAACGTAATTAAATTAATAGATCAACTTAAACCAAAATAGGCTCCTACCCATGACAAAATAACGTCAAAAATATTAAAAGAACTACCGAATACTGCAATTTCACACATTTCTCACATATTTAATGCTATCTCTCGTACTGCTTACTATCCTAAAGATTGGAAAATATCGCAAATAATAATGATTGCTAAGCATGGGAAAGACCCATGCCAAGCTATTTCATATAGCCCAATTAGCCTCTTGCCAGTGCTTTCTAACCTGTTTAAAATAAAAACTTAGATAACAAGAAATAATGCCTGTCATTCACAAGAACCATGTTATTCCTCGACCCCAATTTGGTTTCAGAGCAAAATATTCTACAATTGAGCAACTTCATCAGATCATCTCCCTTATTCAAAAGACTTGAAAAGAAACGGTATTGCAATGCACTTTTCCTAGATGTAGCGATTTGGCACTGTGGCTTAATTTATACAATCTGTAGACTACTGCCTTTTAATATACATTTCTTGTTACAAAACTATATTACAAATAAACAATTTATCGTGAAGCAAAAAAGAGTACATCACAGCCAAAAATGACATCAACGTTTGCCGATGACATAGCAATTCTTTGTACTCATGAAAATCTAATAACTGCAGCAACTTTTCTACAAAATCATATAACTGCGGTAGAAGATTGGCTTTAAACTTTGAGAATAAGAGTCAACGAATCTAAATTCGAACACATCACATTCATTCTGAGGAAAGAATCTTGCCGTATCATCAGAATTATTTGCCAGTGCATTCCTCTGCAAAATGAGATCAAATATCTTGGTATCCACTTGGACCGACGACTCACGTGGCGCTATCATATTGATAAGAACATTATGAAAATGAAACTCAAAATGAACAATATGCTGTGGATGCTTAATTAGAAATCATCTTCACTAGAGTACAAGATGCTTTTGTATAAAGCCCTGTTAAAACCAATTTGGACATATGTATTAGAGATGTAGGGAACCTTCTATGCCAATAAACGTTGAACAAATGCAGCGGGTGCAGTCAAACGCTTTGAGAATGATCACTGGTACATAAGAAACGCTAATGTCTACAGAGACCTCAATATAACAACTGTCGATGAAGAAGTGGTGGTTGATATACTAACAAATTTAGAGTTCATCCTAATATTTTGGCCAAAAATGTACTTCCATACGAAGGTTACTCGCGCTTGAAACGAAGAAACATATTTATAATCACAAATTAGGTTTAAACTATTCGCTTCCAGCACTAATTTGTACAATTCGTATAATCATGTTTCTGAGCAATTTCTATGAAATAGAATTTTTGTTTGTTTATAAGATCTGATCACTTATTCTTGGTTTCAAATATTTGAGAGATGCAATAAAAAAAAAAATATAAAAAAGAAATGTTTTCGATTAATCTTAATTGTGAATTCCCACGAATTAACTACTTAATCGACAAGGTACGTTGTGACATTACTTGTTATTTACTCACAATTATATATTTTGGTATTCGAATTGTATGCATATGTTGATGATTGATTATGATTTCAAACGGTTATGTAAAGCAATCCAGAAACTCATAGAAAATTTTTTTCTACCTGTCTTGTTTTTTAAATCTCTAATTTAATTTCTTAATTTGTTAATACATTTTTTTTTCCTTGAGCGACCCCACTAGGCATCGATCGATTAATTTGGAGTTTATAATGAAATGTACCATTTAATTTTGGACGTTAATTATTATGAAAAGTTTGCGTTCACATTTCTCCGCTTATTGCAGGTGTCCATGATGGGAAGTTTTACTATATTGTATTCCACCTAATAATAGTTATTGCTCTTTTGTAAGGAGCATCTAAATATCCTGCTTCGTGGCTTTTAACGCTTCACACGTTTCGGCTTCAATAGTTGAATTGTATTAAATCATATGGATCAAATTACACAGATTTTGTCAAGAAGCTTTTACAGTCGAAAGTTGATTTATTGTACCATTCCAGTGCTGAGAATGAAAAAAGAATTGTTTTCGTGGTGAGGCGAAGACCAAATACCTGTTCTTTGAGAATGGCAACCTGTTCTTTGAGTATTGCAAATTCTTACACAATTTCTCTTTTGTTTTCATTGCAGTATTAAGGTTTGTTTATTTTTTTTTAGTATTTATTACTTCAGTTTTATTTTATTAGCAATTTCAAAGGAAAACAATTTTGCTTTTAATATCCTAACAGCTGTTTTTTCTCTACATATAAAAACGTGATAAGCGTGGTGTGTAACTTGAAAAGTCGGAAGCCTCTGAAGCCATTGAAAAGCCTTGGAAGCCGAACCGTCAGAAGCGATTAATTTAGTTGCACCCCAACAGCTGTTGTATTTATATTCACCTCATTTTCACCAATTTATCAGAAAACATATGTTATGGAACACGTGTTCTTTCATATAATCTCGTTATCTCGCTCAAACATCTATCATTTTTCCGCCTTTTGCATTGCTGGAATCATTCCGTCGTGTTATTTCTTTATTTTGTTTTACATAAACACCGAGCTGTTGTCGTCTAGGCATTTCAAAGTTTTTGGATTTGGATTGAATTCAGATATTTGTCGTTGTTTTCATCGTTATTATCCATCGTTTTATTGACGTGCACATTATTTGTACGTTATTTCGTATATATGTCTATTTGCTGTTGCATGGCAATCTTTATTTAATAATTTATTACTTTTTTGTTTGACTTGTCAGTCTGTCTGTCTGATAAAATCAGTCAGGTCGTTTTTTAAAGACAATTGCGAACTAGAGCGTCATTTAGTCATTGCATACAACAAAAAATATGCAACTTGTGTATGAGGACTGGATGAAATAACAAAAAATGTAAAAAATAATTGAAAAGTGTAAAATGAACCAAAGCAAATCAAATTTACTTGAAGATTATAAAGGAATGTTGATAAAGTAAAAATTGGAAAAAAATGAATTTTTAATACAGAAACAAGAAGACAAACAAATTAGTGCCGTCCGTGTGTGTTATAATAGTGGCATATAAATTATTTCATCAACAAAAATTCAAGATATTTTTTGAGAGAAGAACGAACAGTATTATAAAAAAAAGAATTGAATTGAAACAGTTGTTCTGACAGTTGGTCACAGTGACAGTTGTGTTATCAGCTTTAACCGGCCGTCAGTTAGTTAGCCGGATCATTATACACAAGCGCACACATAGCCAAGTTTTTCATTAACTCACTCAGTCACTCATACTTTTGCTATTATATGTAAATCCATTTTTTATTTTGTTGAAGTAGTTATTACTCTTACTCATTTTATTTACGTTGAGTAGTAGACGCAATTAAAGCACGCGGAGAAATTAAAAATTAACTGCAAATGAAAGAAACAAAAAAGAAAAAGGGATAAATACCAACAACAATAATAAATCATAAAGGAGATTTACTCAAAACCAGAAATTATGTCATTTTGATATTGCTTTGGTCAGGTTGCTGTTATTTACACAACATAGAGTGAAAATTAAATTAAAAACAAGGAATGAAGAAAACGTTTGCATATTTTATACAAAGAGAGAGATAGTATACAATATATCACAAGTCACATACACGACGACCACGCAAAATCAAATAAAGCAATACACACGTGCCGAATGTCATACCCATTGTTTTTCGTTAATTTAGTCTGTGAGTTGGTTTCTGTCCCTCGTTCGATCGGTCATTCGATTGTTTTTCATTATCATCAACGGTGGCGATGGCTATTGTGTGCTATTCGTCGTTCATTTTGAGTAATTTGTATTTATGACTTGCGACTGGCTGGGTTCTTCCTATAGAGCTTATTCTGTATACACTTGTACACAACAAATACACATATTTAAATATACGATACGTATTTGCTCTTCGCAGCAGCTAAAACAACATCAACGACTATTAATTAATAATAAATTTTGATCGGTAAGTTTCCATTTGTTTTACTTGAATTTTAAAAGTTTTCTAAGGAAGAAAAATATATTCCTTCTTATCCTCCTTCCTACCCACTTTCTTTAAATAATTAATTTTTTGAAAGCCTTGACCTTTTTTTATTATTATTTTCTTCCTTTCATTTGTTTTCCTTTATTGATTTTTGAATTTTATTTTTTGTTTCTCATTTGTTATTTGAATTTATCCTCATTCTTTATACGTTTATTAGTACCCTAAAAAAACTTGCCCATAAAGAAAAAGACTAAAATGGAACAGAATGAATAAATTGAAAGTAATTGTTATGTCCACGTTGATTGTTGCTAAAGCAATGATGCGTATGTATGTAAAATGGCTTTGAATATAATTTTCGTGTTTCATTGTAGTACGAAATTATGATTACAGGATTTTTCAGTTTGTTGTTGGAATACCTCGGGATACCCAACAACAAAATTACACACAATTTATTGTTGGACTTGAAATTACAATCGGAAACATTATTATTGTATACTTTTGTAAAGAACGTGAAAAAAATGTTCTGCATTCAAAATTGTTTGGATAGATAGTTGAGTTTTTAGTGTCACAATGGGCCACCCTTATTTTATTCAAACAACCAGAAAGAAGGATATCTTCGACTATTCCGAAGATGTATACTCTTCACGCATCCGCTGAAAAACGTTTTTACTTACCACACAGTAATATTAAAATATTGATTTGACTTATGTTTAGGGTAGAGTCAGTATACATACTGCGTTTCAACATTGCGACCGCATAATTTGTATTGGAGCTATCCATCAATCCAGGATCTTGAAATTGCAATGGTTGATGCATTTATAGCATCCAAATTTCAGTAACCTAAAAACCAAAAAGTTTTTCTAATAAGAAGACGAATTTGAATCTGTGTTTGTATGGTACTCTTTCTAGTAATCCGAGGGTAATCGAGGGTTGATAAATATGGATTAGAAACATATTGTGTCATAATTTCAAGATGATAGTGCGAAAAAGTTTTTCTAATAACATGAATTTGAATTTGTGGATTATATGGGAGGTACCCCCTGGTGATTCGATTCGGCTGAGTCCGACAAATGTACTGCGAAAGATTCGTGCAAAATTTCAACTTTCTAGCTCAAAAACTGAGGGACTTGTTTGTATACATACAGACATGGCCAAATCAACTCGTCACGTCGAGCTGATCAAGAATATATATACTTTATGAGGTCGCCGATGTCTCCTGTGTGTTACAAACTTCATGACACTATTGACTGCGTGAAGAGTATAATAATCTCTGAATTGATAAAAATTTACCTTGTAATCAAAGTTAATGAATTTCACCATTGTTTTTATTGATATAGCATTCAAAAAATTAAGTTTTGATGTACAACTAAGTTTCGCTGGCGTCTCCGTTGGGTTAGCAAATTTCAAGTAAATCATACTTTGCCTTATGGAAAAAAACCCTACATCATCAAAATACGCTTCTACGCATCAAACTTTTGTGGCCCAACTATGTAGCAAAAAAATCCCAACTATAACAACAATTTACATTCCGCCGTATGTAGGAACACGTCATAACCAACCACGTTTACTATGTCACAGAATAATTGAAATGCAAACGCACTTTAATAAATTTTGTTTTACAAGGCCGCCAAATCGCACAGACCCAACTATGTCACCTGATCAACGACCAACCTTCTGATAAGTTTTATTTCATCATATTTCATAATTGTACCTAATAATAATAATGCGTCATTCTGTGACTTGCATTTACTGTTTTGTGCTTACGTATATTAATCAAATTTAAAATGTCGTAAGTAAATAAACAGATACGCGCACGCACAGACAAAGGAACTAACAAACATATATGGTTCTTAGAAACACACATTTATCATATTTGACCGCGAAGCATTCTTTATTTGACTTTTTCTTTTGTGTAGATTTGAATTAAGAATTCCCACCATTATAAATTTATTTATTGTACTATACTCGTTCGTATATTTGTAATGCTGGATTCGACACCGTGGATGCCATGACATACCATTTCTTAAGAATAGTTTCTGAAACATCTTCTTTTCTATACAATGATCATTTTTTGCAGCTGTCGTGAAGATCACGACCCACCGAACAAATCGATCGGCTTTAACACATCACAACAAGTGAATCTACGTATCTTATATTTATAAAACAAAGTGGCAAAAACGCTCCAAGTCCTCTGAAATGAAATGACTCTTTTATCCCCAACCACACCGTCATCTACTTCGATATCGATTTTTTGTTTTGATTTTAACTCAGATCAAAGTAACTTTCATTCAAGTTACCATATTGCGATGTATTTATCTCAAATTTTTGCAACAATCTGCTTGAAGATGAAGTGGAAAGATATTGCACAGGAAAAGTAGATACGATGGTGTTCAAAACATTTGCATTTACCGTTTGAAACATTGACTATTAATAGAAACTCTTTTTTGTTGCAAATGTTTTCAACACCACTGTATGTCTGAAAACTTTAATTATATGGAGTGGTGGAAGAATACTCACAACAAATATCCTCATTTGTTTACACTAGCAATGGAAATTCACTCTATACCAGGTAGCACTGCAGACACTGAAAGATTATTATCTTTAGCTGCCAATATAATAACAGAAAAACGCAATAGACGTGAACCAGGAGCAGTTAATAGCTTGCTGTTCCTAAACTCATTCTATATAAATTTTGATAATTCCAACTATGAAATATAATCATTTATATTTCTATATTTAGTTTCATTCTTAAAATTAAGTTAATCAAAATCCAGCCAAAGAAGCTTTAGCGCTGGTATTTTTATGGAAACACTATCCCGAAGATGTACTCTTCACGCATCCGCTAGAAACATTTTTTGGTATGTGAGCTGCGATCCAACAATCCTAGGATCTTGAAATTTACATGGTTGATAGATATGGATTAGAAACCTTTTGTATACAAATTTCAAGATGATACCATAAAAAAAAAATTTTCTAATAAGAATATGCATTTGAGTTGGGGGGCTTATATGGGAGGTAAACCTCATAACGGTCCGATTCGGCTGATTCCGACAAAAATAATTATGTAGGTAGCAGGTACCATTCATCACAACACTCTTCGCATCAATCACACTAAAATAAAATCTTGGAGCGAGGCATATAGTGATATGAATGGTTGACTGTAGATAATAGAAATTCGCCTCATCTCAATACTTTATTTTATAGAAATGGCTGATGATTTTGTGAAATTCTGACCTTTCCAGTGAAAAAAAAATTATTCCATTTTGGATTGTTATTAGAATTAGAGATGTGTACCAAATTTCAGATCAATCGGTCAACAGGAAGGGGTGAAATTTCAATTACTAAATTTGAACACAAGATTCTGAACTACAATAAATAAAATCTATTAAAAAACAAAGTTTTTCTAATAAAAACATGAATTTGGATCTGGGTTTCTATGGGGGGTACTCTAATAGGGGTCCGATTCGGCTGATTCCAGCATAATTATTTTCTTTTGTTTTATATTGCAACTAGTTTTGAAAGAAATTAAAACTAATGGGCAATTTTCGTCATAATGTTGGGACTCCTGATTTGGATTGCTCTAGGAGTTGATGCAGCTTTTTGCGTTTCAGCTTTGTTTTCCAACCACTTGGATATGTAAAGCTTAGTTTCATTATTTATATGAACACGTATTCTTTCCAAATAATACCTCGCATATTTTCGAATGATAATTGCGACTGAATCGATTCCAAGATCACGTTCAATATCGCTGCTACGGACGTACCGTGAATAAAATATAAATGATGGGGCCCAGTACACTACCCTGGGGAACTCCATTGTTATTATCAAATAATATTGACATTATGCTTATATGTGAAACTCATCTCACAGATAAAAATTGTTCCAGAATAACAGATTATCTTTTCCACGATACTAAGCATCCTAGAAATTTGGCTCGTGAAAGCACAGCAATTTTGATAAAATGAAGATTAAAACATTGTTTAGTGGAGGAGGTTAGCGAAGATTATCTCCACTCCACTTTAGTCCAGCTACAAGAGTATTCTCACAATGTGATTCTTGCAGCTGTGTACAACCCGCCTCCTCAAAGTATAACCGAACAACGGTTTAAAGAGTAAAAGCGTCGATTTTCCCTTATTCGTAACATTGATGAATTGGTTGAAGGCTTGGTGAAAAGAGAAGAGAGATAAGATGGCTATGGAAACTGCACCGTTCCTCAAATATTTAAAAGCTTCTGGCAGTCTACACAGTCAAATTACGTTGTGCTCTAAAGAAAGAAGAAAGCAAAAAGATAGACCAAACACAGTATTCATTATGGAAAGCAACTAAAAGCCTAAATCGCCTTTTCTCTACGAGTCACCAGTTCAACTAAGTAATGTTGTGTTTTTGCTGAACATTTGCTTAATCCGTAAGTAAGTAAGTAACGTTATTCAATTAATAGAGCAACTTATACCAAAAAAGGCTCCTACCCATGACAAAATAACGTCAAAAATATTAAAAGAACTACCGAATACTGCAATTTCACACATTCCTCACATATTTAATGCTATCTCTCGTACTGCTTACTATCCTAAAGATTGGAAAATATCGCAAATAATAATGATTGCTAAGCCCGGGTAAGACCCAAGCCAAGCTATTTCATATAGGCCAATTAGCCTCTTGCCAGTGCTTTCTAAACTGTTTAAAAGAAAAACTTAGATAAAAAGAAATAATGCCTGTCATTCACAAGAACCATGTTATTCCTCGACACTAATTTGGCTTCAGAGCAAAATATTTTACAATCGAGCAAGTTCATCAGATCATCTCCCTTATTCAAAAGGCTTTTGAAAAGGTTTTGCAATGCACTTTTTCTAGAGCAAGCTTTCGATAAGATTTGGTACTGTGGCCTAATTTATAAAATCTTATTTACAAAACTATATCACAAATAGACAATTTGTCGTGAAGCAAAAAAGAGTTCATCACACGGCTCTGAAAATAGATGCTGGAGTTCCATAGGGCAGGGTTTGGGCCCCATCTTCTATGTACTATATACATCCGATATGACAACAGCAAGCCAAAAATGACCTCAACGTTTGCCGATGAAACTGCAATTCTTTGTACTCATGAAAATCCAATAACTGCAGCAACTTTTCTACAAAATCATATAACTGCGGTAGAAGATTGGCTTAAAACTTTGAGAAGAAGAGTTGACGAATCTAAATGCGTACATATCACGTTCACTCTGAGGAGAGAATCTTGCCCTGCCATCAGAATAAATGGCCAGAGTATTCCTCTGCAAAATGAAATCAAATATCTTGGTATCCACTTGCACCAAAGACTCACGTGGCGCTACCATATTGATAAGGAAATTATGAGCATTAAACTCAAAATGAGCAATATGATGTGCATGCTTAAATTGAAGACATCTTTACCTCTAGTGTACAAAGTTCTTTTGTATAAAGCCATGTTAAAACCAATTTGGACGTATGGAATAGAGATGTGGGGAACTATGCCCGTAAACGTTGAAAAAATGAAGCGAGTACATTCAAAAGCTTTGAGAATCATCATTGGAGCTCCATGGTACTCATAAGCGTTTATATCCACAGAGACCTGAATATACCCACTGTCGCTGAAGAAGTGGTACGATTGAGCAAAAAATATACTAACAAATTTAGAGTTCATCCCAATATTTTGACCAAAAATTTGCTTCAAGATGAAGGTTACTCGCGCTTGAATCAAAGAAACATATTTATAATCACAAATTAGAATTAATCTATTCGCTTCCAGTACTAATTTGTTCAATTCGTTATATCATCTGTTTCTAAGCAATGGCTAAGAAATAGAATTTTTATTGATTTTTAGTTTATAAGATCTGATCACTTATTGTTAGTTTCAAATTCTTGAGAGATACAATAATAAAAAAATGTTAAACCACAAAAAAAAAAAAAAAAAAAAAAAAAAAAAATTTTCTTATTGGTCCAACAATCCAACAGGATGTGATAACAATGTTATTAAGTTTCGATTACATAGATATGCTCTTTCAGGAGGTATTACAAAAATGTACAAGCAGGTTGTTGTAGATAAACGCACTAGACAATTCCATCTTAGATTATGGAGAACAAATACGAATGATATGAGTACAAACATATCAACTGAACACAGTAGTGTTGAGTAAGCACTGCTCTCTTTGGTGAACATGTTCACTTGTTCTTTTAAGTGAGCCATATCGCTCACATTGACTTACGAACTGGTGAATGCATTCATGCATCATTCCTACCCACATGTTGGCATATATAAGATAATTGCATTCATGCAGGTCTCTATTATGATTGTTCGAAATCTTTTCTGTTGCTCATACTATGTGCTTAAAATAAAATGAGCCAACACACAAAGAAAAGAAAACTACTATTCTACATGTAAAAGTGAGCAAAAGGAACAACTGAACGAAGAGAACAAGTGAGTAAAAAAGAACCAGTGAGTCAAAGTGAACAAGGGAGTAAAAAAGAACAAGCGAGTCAAATTGAACAAGTGAACAAAAAAAGAAGAATGTTGAAGGAACATCTTCAGTTGCTCAGTTTAGTCAGTTACTCATTTTTATTCACTCACTCATGAACAACACAACACTAGAACACAGTGACCTATGGCACGTCAGCTGCACCAATTCTCGCAATATGAAGTCTTTTTTACATAGCTGATACTTTTGAATTTGAATATCCACTTGGGGCGTCTGTCTGTGTTGCGCTCAGATTTGTATGTTGATGACTTGCTAACAGGAGCAGATCAGGTGAACGAATTGCAGGAGAAAAAAGATCAACTAGTCAAACTACTTGGAGAGGGTGGAATGACAATGACTAAATTTAACAGTAACGTGTCGAATCTCGCAGATTCACCGAATAATGAAATTGACGTGCAACTGGTTGAACCAAATGTTATAAAAACTCTTGGTTTAGCGCAGCAACCAGCTTTAAACATATTTGTGTTTCGCTATGAAGTAGGCTCCGCCGAGAAAGAAAGAAGGCGATCAGTGTTGTCCACAGTTGCTAAGATCTCCAATTCACTTGGTTTAGCAGTTTTTGTGCAGGACCTCGTATTCAGAAAACTAGATTCGGACGACTGTCTTCCCGAT
>JBANCV010001206.1:0-17828 GCA_037040105.1 Amiota albilabris | reverse complement strand
TTCATTCAGTCGAGCGCAGGTTTGATGGAACCATATTGAAAGCAAAGCAACAACATGATGGATCTGAAGTTTCCTTCATGTTCGAACTCTCTTTGCTAACACTCTTTTATTCTATTTTGCATACAACCTAAGACTATGAAAAATTCGCTCTTAAAAAATACTTTAGTTGTTTATTGGAGATTGAAAATGGCAATGAAGATTCTTGCGAGGTTTAAATTAGTGATGAGTTTCCAGTGACGTCAGTGCTTAAGAGCGTATAAACTTATAAGTTTGCTGTATTTTAAATAAAGACAATAAATTGCATAAACTGGGCAGCTCTCTCACCGTTCTAAAAAAAAAGTTCTCTATCAAACATTTTTAGGTTGAATCAAACAGACTCAAATAACCATGAAATTTTTGATGATAAATTGACTGATTTCCAAAGATACTCATGAAGGCAAATTGAGCAATTTATTAATATTGCATTATGTATTGTATTTATTCCTCCCATTTAACTGAGTACGCACAAGATTATTGCGCTCCTCGTTCTCTTCTTTTTGTGTAAGATATTCAAAGTGATCGGGGTAAGAGAGAACAGTGTGTTTCGTTGTTCATGAAATGTTTCTTCCTGAATTATGGGTTCTTATTGTACAAGAGTATTACGCTCTTCGTTCCTTTCTTTTTGTATATGATGTACTCTGAGAGCGGTGCAGTGCATACATATGCATGTATATGAGAAAGAGTATATTTTAGTAGTCTCGTCGCACCAACAACACAGTGAGCAGATCCGGGAACTTTTACGAAAGCTGATAGGGTCAATATTCATGTCATACGTGGACTTGCAATGCAGGTTAATGCTGCAGCTTCCCATAAAAGAAAAAAGTCGGGGCAATCGCTACATTAACGTATTTGTTTTTGCTTGAAAACGCTTGTCATGAACCATTATTATTATATACAATACATAGTATAAAGTTCAAATTCAAATTCAAAACACACATAAAAAGAAAATACAGTCGAATTGAGAACCTCCTCTTTTTTTGAAGTCGGTTAAACAAGAGGATCCGAAGAATTATTAGAAAATCAAACTATTGATTATCTTATCCACATTTCATTTAATTTATTTGTTATTTTTTTGCATTACTTTTGTTTTATTTCATCGATAAATCAGAATCAGTATCGAATTCATTTAATGGCGACAGGAAATTATAAAATAAACAAAAAGCACACTTATTCAAGAAAGAAAAATAAGAGAGGGTTTTAATTGCAGACTAAACAAAAATCTAATTCAACTGAATATGAATCAATAAATGAAATATTATCTATACTCACGACGATGATGAGAATATTTTGTGTCGCATGAGAATCTTCTGAGTATTTATATTCTACTAACGACGAGTATTCATCATTTTTATCATTAATAGTATAAACTGATTACAAAATATGAGCACTGAAAATATTTAATATTTTATTTTTGATTGTTTTTTGTAATAATCACAAATTTTTTGTTATACTGACTGTATGATACTATTTTAAGTTAATCTATTTGAATCAAATAAAATGTATATAAATTTCTTATAAGGAAAAGTAATAATGAGGAGGGTGCTAAGTAGTAGTATTCCAATAATGTTTTCATATTAACTAGTGCTAAGAATTTAGGATATTATACAACTCTGTATCCATAATTGGACAAAATATATATATTTGTTAAGGTGGATGAGAGGAAAAACCACTTTTATAAAAACTTAAATTACGAGATGGTTTTGTAGCACCATTTGCCCCCAGGCACAACTCGTTTCACTGAGGCCTATCAATTGAATTCAGTCGTCCTTGGCCGAAGTGATCTGCCTTGTTTCTTTAGAAAGACTTAAAGATTTACTTAGCAGTTTGAATATGATTTCCACAATTAAAAGAAAATATCTGGAATAAAATTTAAAGTCAAACAGAATTGCTGCATTTAAATGCTTTTTTTTTTATTTTCTATTCCTTGGCACCTTCATCGGAAAAAGGCCCAGATAAATACAAAATAATAACGAATCGATCCCTTTTTTAGCTTAGTTTGCAATTGAATGTAAATAAATTATTTTTTGGGAATTAACTCAGTTTTGTATTATTACGTAGTTCAGATCGAATTTTGCAGCCACGGAAATGGAAAGTTGACATGGTAATAGCCATTTCCAAGCCTGCAAGAGCCCCAGAATCTACAGAGAAGTACCGTCTAATAAGTTTGCTATGCGGGTTTTCTAAAATTTTAAAACACTTAATTAAAACTAAAATAGTTAGGAATCTGGACGAAAATGACATTCTACCTTCAATTCATTATTGTTTCAGGTCTCAACTTAGTTGCATTCACCCTTTATACAGTCTTAAAATGTTCATTAAACAAGAGTTACGTTCTAAAAATCTGTAGGTTTAGGTGCTTTGGAAACGCAAGCTGCGTTTGACTCTGTATGTCATAGGGGCTTAATATACAAATTATGTTACTCAAGTTTTCCTTTATACCTAGTTCAAATCATGGAAACTTTCCTGATTAAAAGACAATTTTCAGTTTTTATAGATGGAAGACATTCAGACTGCAAACCTATAAATGCTGGAGTACCATAAGGTTCTGCGCTTGGTCCCATTCTGTATAATATCTGTACACATTATATACAGATTTCTGTAAATTGCAAAACATCATCTGATGACACAGCAATTTACAGCAAAAAAAGTGCCTGTTTGTTTTTTGCTTTATTTTTATTAAATTTTTCCTCTTGTTTTCTGATACAAATCATTGATCCTCCGGATCCCCATATAGTATAATAGATATATAATAAGACCTAAACTAGCACTTAGTACAATCGAAAAACCTTTTTTTTTTTATTACATAATTTTATTTGTATCTTGCAATTATTTGAAACTAACAATAAGTGATCAGATCTTATAAACCAAAACAAACAAATTCTATTTTTTAGCCATTGCTTAGAAACAGATGATTATACGAAGCGAATAGATTAAACCTAATTTGTGATTATAAATATATTTCTTTGGCCAAAATATTGGAATGGACTATAAGTTTGTTTGTAGTATTTTTGCTCAGCCGTACCACTTCCTCAGCGACAGTGGGTACACGTAGGGTACTACTATATGTTCAAATAATTTTGGGATAGTGCAAGGTTTTTAGCTATTCCTCGGTAATTTGAAATATTTGCTTTACTGCCTTTTTTGTGGAATGACGAATGAAGGACTGTTTCCAAATATTAGGTAAAACTAAGGTATTCAGAGATAAGTCAAACAGTTACAGACTGGTCCATGTAAAGCATCTGCGCACCGCTTTAAAACACAACTAGGCACATCGTCTGGACCAGATAAAAATGTTAATTTCAAAGATTTTAAATATTGTAATACTGTATTATTATCGATAGCAGGCCTGTTCAATTGGTTAAATTGAGGGATGTGATATGGGTATTGAGTGTGTAAGTACCCTGAAAAAATTTCATGCATGATGGGAAAATTTTCAAATTGAATTTGTAAAATTTGTTAGGATCTCGTTTTATATCATCGTTGATATATAAGACATATGCCTGATAACAGAAATTATTCAGGTGTTGAAAATTATATCGGGATACTGCATATTTAGTGTGATCAGCGGACAAACCGGACCTTTTATAATATTTAAATTGTCTATTTTGGAAATTTTTTAATTTAATAAGATCGCGCGAAAACCAAGGTGGCGTATGAGGATTATGCTTACGTTTAATTTTCGGAATACAAATTTTAAAATAGTTTTTCATAGTTTTGTAAAAAAAAACTGTGCTGCTAGTTCGACATCATCATATGAATAAAAATAAGACCAGTCAGTGTTTTTAAGAAAAAGGTTGACGCTAGAGAAATCAGTTAGTTTAAAACAAAAAAATGAGTCTTAATGTAGATAGGAAGTTGTTGGAGCGACGTTCAAAACCATTTAGAATGATGTTTGATTCCAATGTTGAGTAAAATGCATCCTCAGGAGTAGAAAGAGGATTACTTCTGAATGAAGAAAGATCACTTATACTATCGGTAAAAACCAAGTTTAAAATTCGCTTTATTAGTTTATTTGCTGAAATGAATAATCCACAAATGATTCAACTAACTCACAACTTGCTAATGATATTACAGAATTGCAATCTTTAGAGGCTATTCAAGAAATGTTTGAAAGATTGAAGTCTCCCATGATTAAAAGCTTATCAGTGTCTTAGGCACATAAAAACAATTTTTTAAATTGCAGTTAGAAGCGAAAAGTAGACGGATCCATCTGAGACATGTGGGACACTTCTATATGTAATAAATAAACAAAAAATGACAAAAGAAATTTTCACATATATGAACTCAACATTATCAATGCTATCTATAAGCAGAAAGTCAGAGGAATTAGTAACTCTAACGGAAATCAGAACTACACCCCCTACACGAACAGTGTTGTAATTGTTGTGAAACAATTCGGAATTAAGAACATCTGGCCAAATCCATGTTTCAAGAAACACAAATACATCGGAGTAGAAGGAAAAATTATTTGACTGTATTGAGTTTAGACTTTAACCTTCTGACATTCTGAAAATGAATGATGAATCTGAGGTAAGGAGGATCCATAGGAAAGGCTGCTTGGTGGCGGCAGGAAATTAGTTTTTTAAATAATATTCGTGAACAACACAGCTAGACTGCCAAAAATTAGGACGTAGTAGTTCGTTGCTATAATCAGGAGGAACGGATATCTTAAAAGATGAAATGAACCTTTTAAAAGTATATTTAAATTTTGTGATATTAACATTCGATATTGTTGGAAGTTTAGACAAAAGGTAGTGATTAATAGCAGCTACCGGAGTGTCTTCAGCTAGCCTAGATATAAGAATAGATTTTGTGTGGGGTACAGCGACAAGCTGGTTAGAGCTAATTGAAGCAGCAGTATTAGAACTAGTCGACGCATTAGTTTCCGGTTCATGCTGCATACTAGATGCATGAGAATCCACTTGGTCACGGCTGCCCCATAGGCGTAGTAAATTTAGAAGTAGGTGTTGATAAGGTAGGAGTAGACAAAGGGCGCTAACCCTAATACAAAGTCTCCGCGGTTTGTCCATCAGAACGTCGTGTTTTTTAAATTATATTCTAACCATTGCCAGCTAGCATTGAAAGTATTTGATAATCCATACACTCCATATACTCGAGATAATGAAATTGAATAAATGTATGTAGTTGAGTACCGCGCCATGCAAACCATATCAAATTTGATTTGCTCATTGAAACCAGGCAAAGTGAGATTTCCTTAAACAGTTGGGAAAAATATGAAATGAAGTTGGGTTAGTAATAAGCTGTGGAAAGAATGGCACCTTACCAAATGACACGCTGTCCGATGGCGAATGCAATTCCGAGATCACCACAAACAACGACGACGAGAAAGGTATAACGTCCGACGGCAAAAATAACTTCAACAAATGTGACCAAGAATGATGGAGGCGCTACACCATCTTTTGCATTATTATCTGCTTCCATCAAAAAAAAAAAAAACAAATATATATTACTACACGAAAATAAATGCAATTATTTCAAACTTTACTGTACTGAAATCATAGATGATGCCACCTTAAATTCCGTCGACAGCAGTAAAACCAAATGCATCTACTGCATACTCCTCAAATGTGTTTAATTTCATTCTTTGCAATTTTCTACCAGTCTTTCTTAATGCCGCTTTCGCTTTGCGAGCACAGTTTTAAATTTTGTTTTTCCAATTTGTGATGAAGTGAACATTTTACAAATATTTAAATACCTTACTACCTTCCACTCTGGTGCATATGGGTTCTTTCATGCCTACATCGATGAGCGTATTATTTAAAAGTCTATATTAATGCTTGTAATGTTCCAGACTAGTATGGATTCCTTTCTCAGATGCACAGTTTACCCCAATGGTGTTCGCATTATTGCAATCTACATACAAGAACATTTTTATATGTACGATGGATATACAACCACACAAATAAGATTGCAACTGCAAGATTATATTTACGATTTCAAAGCACTGCACACAACAACAGTCTAAATCCTTCTAAAAAACAACAATATTTTTTTTTTTTTTAAGTCAGCTGTATTATTTAAAAATGAATTTATGGCTTTTCACTTACCTAGCAGCGATGGGAAAGGATTAAAAGTCATTGAAAATCGGAAAAAAATCCATGATTTAAATAAATTTAAAATCATCGATCACATTCACTTTTATTTTTCCTAATAAATATTTTAAATTATTTGTAAATCATTTTATAAATAATACCAATTATAAAAACTTAGTTCAGCGTGTTTTTGACTTGCCAACTGGGGCCAAAAGCCAGATTTAGGAGAACAATTATAAATAGTCAGAATTTTAAACAATTTGTACTTGGAAAACACTCAAAACAAAACCAATTTTCATGTATTGTAATATTGTTTATTTATAAATCATTTAATATGTCTAATATATTTGCGTTTTCTTCTAAGTTGGTTAGCTTGAATAAACCGACGCTTACAGAGTGCTTATATACTCTTTACAGATTTCAAGACTGGGCCAAGAGAAGGATTATTGGAATAAATGCATAGAAATCGGGTAATTGCGTATTTTCCCTAAGACTTGGCACTTGTCCAGTTGTTAACTTTGACTCCAAAATCATCCAGCAGGTGGATCAAGTCTGTTACCATGGACTGATCCTGGACAAGCGACTCATATGGCGAGCCAACATTAGAACCATCACCGTATGCTGTTATGCAAAGCTGCGCAGGATTGACTGAATACTGCGATCGTCCAGCACATTGTCGCTCAACAACAAGAGGACAATATACAGATAAGTAGTGGTTTGTTTGATATTACGCATTCCAAATCTGTATTTCCGCTGCTGCAACCAGCATCCAAAAAGTCTAAGCCTGTCAAAGCAAGGGCCTGCATCGCATAACTGGAGCTCCATGGTTTGTGAGAGATGAAATCCTACAATGCTATTACCATTAACAGCAGAGGCTACAAAAACACCCAAACAGCCTGGTGGCGGCGCTAACCATTGGGATTAGGCGACATCGATTAAAGAGACCTTTCAAGCAGAAGATCATCAGCTACCTAAATAATTCATTGAGATAAAATCAAGTCACTACTCTATATATATCTTTTACAGACTGATGTATAAAATAGCTTTTAGCAGTACAGCTTCCAACGTGATCAATTTTCTTACAAATTATATCATACGATAATATGTCGCTGTTATCTGGATAAGGGTTTTTTTTTTTAAATGAAAATTAAATAAAACACATTTTCTTATTAATATTTTTAAAAAACATTTATTTATGATTTTATTTTTCATTTCCTATTAATTTTTTTTTTTTTTTTTCATTACATTTATAACGTTTTCTTTGCTGTTGCATATTTCTTACCTTTGCTTTTGGTTTTATTATATTTTTATTACATATTCAGCGCTTGATGAAGTCTAGCAAATTCTGTAAATTTTGTTAGGTGATTTTTTTGTAGAGTTTTTTCTGTACATAATTAAATACCATATATATATATATATATATATATAAAGTGTATTTATATATTATTATTTTTTTTATATTAATATTTATTTTCAATTTTCTTTGTTTTAGCACTTTTTCTTTTTATAAATAATTTAGTTAACGCATCATTTTAGCATATTTTTATTCATTGCATTTATATTTATATTTTTATTTTGCTTTAGCTTAGCTTTGGCTTTGGTTTCTTTTATATTTAATTTAGTTTTATTTTTGAATTTCCTTTTATGAAAGTTTTACATTTTCATTTCATTAGAAAAGCAAAGTTATGTCTAGTAAAAAATAGAAAAACCTAAATGAAATGAAATTACAATAGATTTTTGTTTTTGTTTATTTTCATTTTAAAGCAATTGAATTTTATTAAATAATTATTTATCAATACATAGTTTCATATATAATACATTATTATTATTATCGTACAAGTGTTTTCTGTTTAATAAATATTCTTTACACACTTCCAGTTGTGAGTTGCGTGGGTCAAGTTTTTGCTTTCGGTTTTCGTTGAATTCTTAAAACTGAATTTTTTTTTGTTTTGGAATTCTGATACGTACAATATTAGAAAATTGCTTCAGAAACCAATTTTGATGGCGTTGTAATAATAAGTGGAAAATATGTGCAAAATAATACTAGACATAAGGTGACTCGAATGTTGTATGACCCCAAAATCATTTTATCATGGGGCAGAGTCATTCTCTTAATAAGTACAGTTAAAGTGTCAAGAAACAATGTGTATATCCATAGAGAATCGCTGAACATTCATTTTGAATCACTAACAAGTATATAAGTATTTTTAACCAACAGAAATACTATTGCCTGTGATATGGAGCATATAGAAAGTGCTTCTTCTATGTCTTGTCATAAAACTATTATTTTCATTAAAAATTCTAAGAAAAAGAATATTTACGAGTATATAGAATAGTGCTTTAATATGTATGAGTTACTTTCATCTGTGATAGATTAAATCGTACTCAGTTGTACTACCCTGGAAAAGCTAATCAATGCTCTACTTTATTCTGTGATAAATAGAATCATAGTTTGTTATTGCTACCATATGGTGATCGATCTTAAACTGATTTATGCATATCAATCTAACCATCAGTCTAAGAAGGACCTCAACTCTGAAATCAATGGGGGTGTATATAGAATATTAAGCATCAATAAAACCGATGTATATTTAATTAATTTCTTTCATATTTATAAATTCATAATTATATTTTTAAATAAATATTTCATTTCAAAGTTTCAAAGTTTGTTGCTGTGTAAAATTTACATTTGTCGTTTTTTTAATTGAATTGTAAAATTTTGGTTCCTTTTTTATTAATAATTTTTCTAAATTTAATCATCAAGTGTTATAAGGCTTTTATATATATTAAAAAAAAAAAAAAAAAAAAAAAAAATTATATTATTTTGTATTTTATATTATTTTCATTTATTAAATTTTGCGTTCATATTTATGGCTTACTAAACATGGCGTATAAAAGCGTTTCATTTGTATTTAATTTATTACTTTCCATCTTCATTTTAGATTTCATTCCTTTTAAATTAGTTTTATTTTTTTTTTAACTCATTTAAATTAATTTTAAAATCATTTTTGCTATTGAGCTTAAAAAGATTTGCAAATGAATATTTTTTAAGTTGTTTTCTTGTATTCAAGACAGATTTAGACAATTAAGAAAAAATAATAGTAACGAAAAGGAAATGTAAATAACAACATCCTAGAAACAAAGTTTTCCTTTCTAAAGCTTAAGACTGAATGTGACATGGTGATTGCGACCAAATTGAGAAATCTTTTGTTTTGCCTTTGGTTATTTGTCATTTTGAGAAAGATTTCATCTAAATAAATCCGATGTGAAAGAATGGATGGGAGGAACCCTTAAGAGGAAGGAGGTGGCTCATAGAATTTTTAGTTAGAAAACATTTCGTTAACTTTAAAAAGTGATGATATGAATTCTATATAAACACTTTTATACTTTGTTAATCTAGGAAAGAAATAAATCCATTATTCGGAGAGCGTGAAGTCTTACATATAGGAGTAGGACTATGCTCGCAACTAAGATCAGGGTTATATCTATATAATCGTGGTATATATTTTTGGAATTGAAATCTAATTGTTGCCGAAATTGTTTCATCTGGCTTATCAAACGTTTCCACATAAACTATGTATAGTGCTAACTACAGTTTATTCTTTCTGTGTATTTTAGTTATTCGTATGAACTGAATATTCTCAATTTGGGTAAAAGAAAGAGAGACTTTTGTCAATTCATTTAATGACAACAGGAAAACATTACAAAGTATGAAACAAAGTAGGTATCTGTGTCTATGTCTCTGCTTATTTCTTTTAAATCACTTAACGGTGTTGTTTTTACTGTCTTCACTATCAGCATTTTTTTTTTTTTAATGCTTTATATGTACATACACAAATAACTAAAAAAATATTGAATTAATTTTCTGTCATTTCTGATAAGAAGTTGAAATTTATTAAAAAAACACGTCCATCCATCACTATTGCTATTCAATCCCCTGTCATTGTTGACAGCAGTAAAACTTCTTGAAATGTGACTTTGAAATTTTACTTAAAATCATCATCACCACATGACCATGACCATGAAAGTGGGCATGAGGCCACTGGTGACAAAAATTGATACAGGGAACCTGAAATTCCTCAACGAGGGACCTAATGGCATTGGCAACATTTTTATTGTACTTGCAATTCTTACAAAGTAATGTTGATGAGGAGCATTACTATGTGGCACGAATGATGATCCCAATATGATTCTTTTTTTGCTCTGTTATACTGCAAAGAATTCGGTTAAAGAAAGCTCGTAGTACAAAATATGCAAACAGAAAACGTTTATGTTTTCATATGAAAACGAAGAAGAAATGAAAATGATGTTGTCTAAAAGAAAAGAAAGTTTATCGAAGAAATAGAGAAATAGAAATCTTCTGTTGAACATGAAGATCATTTTAATCATGACCGTTATAGACATAGATCTCAGGGATCCAGAGAACTATTCGAATGCAAGTCCATGAGGACTTTTAATTTGTGTTCAAATAAAGTGAATTCTACCATGAATTACAGTTTTTTTTATTGAATACAAGGTGCAATGTTTCTTTTGTACAAAGAAAAGTAAAATTAGAGAAAATTCTTCTACCACCCAAATCACTATACTTCAAAAATCACCGTGTGAAGGTAAGCTGCTCCCTAATAGAGGATTTGTTTCATTTGCTAAACAAATAAAAATCGAATTCGAATGTATTCAAATCAATAATTTAAATAAATTTGTATACAACGACTTCTACTAGAATATATTATTTCGCATGAGAATCATCTGGTCAATCAATAGATTGTACTAAAGCAAGAATCGTTTTCATTTTAAATAGTACTTATAAACTGATTCTAATGAATAATGAATATAAAGATGATAAATTTATTTAGTAAGTGAAAAGTCTTAGGAAACGTAAGGAAAACTTGTTAGCTCATACTTACATAATGTATAAGTATAATCATCTTGCATTTATTATTCTTTGATAAAGGAATTACATGTATGTATTTTACAAACAGATAATCTAACTTTATCCATTTGGATACTAACAAAAGCACTACAGAGATCAGTACAATCAGTAGGTTCAATCAAAGGTAGATTTTAAGTAAGTGATATCAAAGATCATAATGCTCACAATAAAGCAGAGTATTGCCATTTTTGTATGATATTTTGAAATGATTGAAGAAATTGAGCTTTCTGTCAATGAACAAGCATACAATATATATTATTTCATTATATAATAATATTTTGTATATCACTCTTTTGAAGAAAGAAACGTCATCTTTTATTATCACCAGTGAATAGTATTATAAGTTTCTCATGAGTTTTGTAACAGACAGAAAGAGATATTGGAGACCCCATAAAGTATATATATTCTTGATCAGCTGGACGAGATTAGTAGATTAAGCTATGACTACCTGTTCATCTTTTTGTATTCAAATGAATCCCTCAGTTTTTGAGGTAGAGAGCTGTCCATACGCTAAACATTTGTAGGAATCAACCGAATCAGACTTATAGGAGAGGTTCAAACCCAAATTCAAATTCATATTGCTATTACAATAGAAAATAATTTTTAGCTTTTTATGTTATCGAACTGAAATTTGTATTCTATAAGTGTCTCACCCATATTTACGAACAATGTTAATTTCAAGATCCAGATTACTGGTCGCATAGCTTCCATATAAATACTTCGGTTTCAATGTTGAAATGTAGTATGAATACGGACTCTTGCGTAAAGAGTATTTCAGCATTTATATTGCTGAAGGTGACTACTGGCAGAAAATAATTTAAATTATAGATTCTAACAATCAAAGTGATCAGTTGACAAAAAATTATTTTCTTTCGGTGAAATTCCTCGAATTAATCCTGGTAAGAAAAATGAGCATAAGAAAGACGTCGCAATGAGTTTTTTTTTTTTGTTCAATAGCCAAGTCTTTCCAGGACAGACATGGCATATGATTGGCGGCTAGAAGAGATTGACATTTACTGGCATATTTGGAATTATCGGAAAAAATATTAATCTAAAGAAATTCTATTCCAAATTAAATTTAAAAATTAAATCTTTTTGTTTATTTATGCAGAAATTTTGATTTGTTTTTCAATTAATTCATTTGCTATTTGAATTTCACCATTTTTACCATTCGCAATTCCTTTGTTCTATTTGTAGTTTTATGATTTATTAACTTTAATTGTAATTTTCTATTGCATTTTCACTAAATAATTTATTGTTTTCAATTAATTTATTAGATAATTTTAATATTATTTCATTCACTATTTAATTGATTTACAATATTTTTAAATAATGAATAATTCAGTATGACTTTATGTTTAAGGTTAGACTTAATTTCGTTTTTTTGTTTCTTTCTTTTTTTTTTCAAATATAATTGCACATATATCTTTGAATTAATTAATTAATTAATTTGGATTTCTTGATTTTGTTTTAATATAATTTTCATGTATATAATTTATAAGGCTTTGTGACAAAATTTTCGTTTTTGAAAATATTTTTTATAATTTTTTATATTTAAATTTATTTTTTAATAGCAATTTTTTGATTCTTGTAAACAATTCTTAATCAATATTATTTTATTTTCATTTTTTAAGTATAATTTGCTTTTCATCTCTTTTCATTTTCTGTTGAATTTCATCTACATTTTTGCTCTTTTTTCTTTCATAAATTTTTTATTTTTTTTTACATTTTCCTATTTTCTTGCTAATTTATTTATTATATATAGATTTAATTTAATATGAATTTCTAAGAGCTAAGAGCTTGTAAATGCATTTAGAATGTTTGCTTGCATAATTTCATGAGTTTTTTTATTTGTTTTTTTTTTTTAGGGGCTTGTGGGCTTTACAAATTGCCTATTTAATAAACCATTTTTTTTTTTTTTTTTTTTTTTGTATTTGACTATTTTTTACTTCAAAATCAGTATCTTTCTTGTTTTATTTAACTTTTTACTTTTATCTTTTAAAAATTTTAATTTAATGTCAATTTATTTACAATTAAACTTAATTTTTTACTAAATATTTAAATTGAATTTAATTTAATCATAAATACAAATTTCATTTCTACTATTTTGTATTTCTTACATTTTGTCATTCGATTCTTTTTAATACCACATAAATTGCTTTTCGATATTTTTTGAGACTTTTTCTTTCAATTTTTTTAAGAATTTTAAATTTTAATTTTTAAAAATATTTTTTTTTTTGTTTTTATTTTTTAATTTTTATTTTTTATTTTTTCTTTTCTTTTTTTTATCTTTTTTTTTTTTTTGTTTTTTTTTTTGTAACACTCAACAATAGGAAAATTCAAATATAATACAAGAATTTTATAATATTTCAGTTAATTTTATACATGCAGTATGACTCTGGTCAATGTGTTAGGGTTAGGTTTGGTTTGGTTTCAATGCATTAATCGTATACACTACTAGTATGTTATGCTATGCTATACTGACTATGATACTATTTTTTTTTTTTTGTTCTTAGTCATTATTAGTTGAATAAAATCTAACTTATAAAAATGAAGTGTAGGGAGAAGTAGTAATGAGGAGGGTGCTCAGTAAGTCTTTTTTTTTAATAGTGTTCAAATGTAGACCTTTATGCAACTCTGTATCCATAATTCGACAAAATGGTTTGTTAAGGCGGATCAGAGGAGTAAGATCAGAAAATATTTCACAGAAAATCATATGAAGAAGGAACAAGAAAAGTTTGAATAAAATATAGAAGCAAACAGATTTGTTGAATTGAAATGAAATAGTTTCAAATTTTTTTGTTTTAATTGTTACGGATTTTATCATCTTCCAAAATACAAAAAAAAAAAAAAAAAAAAAAATCACAACAGAACCAAAAGAATAATAAATTGCATTATTATTTTAGCTTAGTTTGCAATTGAATGACAAATAACAAAATGATTTCTTGGAGTATTGTATTATTACAAGTGTCAAATCAACTCAATTAAACTTTTGTTTATTTTATTATGAGTTGCATTTTGAATGTGAATATATAAAAAAAGCCGTAGAATATAACAATTTTAAATGTATGGAAGACAATAATGCACCACCCCCTTCCTTTCAAAGTTTCAAAGTACCTTTCTTCTATGTCATCATCATCATGTTTAAAATATTTACATTGTATATTAATGAATTTTTTAGTTTAGTATATTGTAGCATACCTTTCACATATGTACCATAATATATGATTTAGTAGATTTATAACATTGCCTGTTAAATTATAATCTGAAATGAATATCAGTGAACTCATAAAGTCCAATGATGATCACTTAAATTGAAGTCAGTTGCATATCATCTATCATCTATCATCTATCATCATCATCAATCATCCTATTCTTTTATATGAGATATAAAGGTAAAATGTTCAGCATTATTGCAGTTGTCAATGGTGAATCGTTCTAACTTATTTAATGTACTCGTATTACACTAGTATGCTTTATAAACCTAAGGCAGAGAAACATGATTTGTGCGACGATTTCTTAAAATTTTCTATGTGTTATGTGAAAGATACGTTTAACATCGATGGAACCGAAGTTATTATACAAAAAGTATTCACATATGTATTGTATATTGGTATATCTGACTTTTAATTTGATCTAATTAAATAAACTCAACAATTACATGGGACAAGAGAATTTAGAATTTAGTATTCATGTTAAATGTATTGAAAAGAGAATGTATTAAACTGAGAGTGCCGAATTTATAATGAAGTATGCTTACTATATACATAGTATGTATAAACAATAATACGCTATGCTATTTTTACACATTTCTATGAAGAAATTATCGTTTATAGTAGTACCTAAGTCCTTTTAATATATTGTATAACACTTAAATTTATTGAAACCTTGACAATAAATATTTCTCTTTCTGAAAACAAACGATTTCTCTGCCAATTTAGTTTTATTTCTTTATATCTTTATTATATTTTATAATAAATTCAGTTTTATGGAAATAGTTTTCTTATCCTTTTAACAAAATTCTTTCAAGGGATTTAATAGGAGAAACAAGAATCTGTCAAATGTCAATTAATTTTTAGGGTCTGTGGATTTAGTCTGATACCACGGAACTTGAATAGCGCTAATAGAGAAGTTGAAGTGTTCGAAAATTTATTTGTAACTGACTACTGAACTTTTGTCTGCTATAATACAAGTTGTTCCGTTATGACTATAAGGGACTGTCCCTATTCAGATGGAAATACTAGTGCAGTTTACACCTGAAATGATGAAGGGAAGTTACATGATCAAAGCAAGTGTTGATTTCGCAAATAGTGTTCTTGAATAAACTGGGAAAAGGTATTTGTACAAAAAAAAAAAAAACAGGTAATATCCTTTAAGGTAGGATAGAATATTAATATATCACATTGTGTGTGTCTGTCTAAGAAGGGGCATAAAACAAGTAAAAATCACCAGTGTATCAGCAGCTTATCAATCAATATATCGATATATTTTTTTTTTTTTTTTTCAGAAATAAATGTCAGCTTATCCTATTTATAGCAAAAAAAAATCAATCATCGCCTTGTTTTTATATAAACGATGAGTATATATATGTACATACAATTGTATTATTTGTAAATTATTTACATATTTTAATTTAATGTTCATTTTTATTATTAATATTATTTGCATTATAAATATTTTTATAGTTTAATATATATTTTAGTTGAGTTCTCGATTGTCGTTTTTTTTTTTTTTTTTGTTTTTTTTGTTTTTGAATTCTTTTTTCAAGCCTTTACTTTTTCTCAGTATGCTTGAATATATGTAAGTACATAGTATTAAATTCAATCTATCTTTCACAAGTATCCAATTTCAGGCAATAAATTTATTGATCGATTCTATGTACTTCACTTCTCTAACTGATTTCTGTATCTATTATATAATATTATAACTTTTCATTATACAGTATATCTTTATCTTTTCAAATTTTCTCATCTTTTCATCTTTCTATTTCTATCTTTTCATAACTTTATAACGGAATTTATTTTTGTTTTTTTTTTGTTTTAATATTTTTAACAATATTTTAGGTTTCTATACAAATAATTTTGGTTTTTTGTTTATGTTAACAAATATTTATCTATTTAATTATAATTATAACGCAGTTTCCTTTTGAATAGTTTCGCTTTACATGTACAAGTAGCTTTTCTTTCATATAATTTTCATTATGTATAATATTATATTTTGTTGTATTTTTTTAGTAAATTGGGGTTATTTTCTATATACAGAAATGTATGTATTGTATATGGTAATCGTTTGTTTTGTTTGTAGTAGTTAATTAAGTATATATAGGACGGGAGTATATTCAAAGAATGTTTCTGTTTGTTCTTGCTCCTATATGGATACCTTGTACCATATGCCCAGTACCCAGGAATCATTGTACTCTTAATTTTTTGTTTTAATTTTTTTTTTCAGTTATATTCATTCAGTAAAATCATTTAATTTTTAAACAAATTCTGAATCTAAATGGAGCATATTTCATGGTAAGACTAGAATATATAAACTCGATGTGAAATATAAGAAATATTTAAATATTATTAAAAAAAAAAAAAACATTTTTAGACTTTAGACTTCCAAGATTGCAATTGTCTAGTTTTTAATAGAAATCATCATACTCGTAATGTTGCAAAGGAGTTTCAATGCTTAAAATATTCTTAAATATATCAACGAATCCCGTGAAGTATGCAACAAATGGGTACCTTAAAATTTCATATGCAAAGAAAAGTTCAACTGATCTTACTAAATATATAGGTATACTTATAAGCAATTAAATAAAGGATTCTCCTAGGACTGTGAACAAATGTCACTTCTCTAGTTAATTGATGGCAATTGAATCAAAAGCATAAACAAATATTCACATATGCAGTAAACTCTTTTGATATTCCATATGTGCCACTTAAACTGATTGAATGCATCTAAGGATATCATATAATAAATGTACCAAAAGCTTGATGATTTGAAAAATTATATTCTTTTACTGAAATCAAGTGAATTTCCTTAATACAGTATTAGGTGTGAGGTATAAGGTACACACATACATAGTATTATAATCGGATCAAACCGACTCAAATTTGGTATTTCTATTACTTTATTTATTTATATAAGAGTACATAGTGTATGTATTTATTTTAGCCCGTCATTTCTGTTTGTGTCTTCCAAAATTTGTTGTTAAATGATTTCATATGAATTCTCCATTGTACTGTAATGTTGTAATTGTTGTTGTTTATGCAATTTAAACCAGATGAGATACTTTATCTTTTATAAAGAATGCTTAAATAAAAATTTATATATATGAAAAAAAAAGGAAAAGAAAATAAAGCAAAACACTTTCAAAGCTTAAAAATGTTAAAAATTTCTCATCCATACATTTCACAGTCATTTGTTTATGTAGTCATAATCCTTGTGCTGATTTGACACTTTGTCATGGTAAGGTGGACTCACTATAAAATATAAGGATACTGAAAGCAATACCGGCAATAGTCTATCCCTTAGTTATGTATCACTGAAGCTAAGGGCACTCCAAGTCAGGCATCACAATCAAATTATAAAATATAAGAGACATGACTATAAAGTTATGATAGTCAAGTTTTGTGCCTGTTGTGACAGTAAAAAATATTTTTGATCTCTTAATTTTGAAGATTCTGTTATGAAATTTTAGCAGATTCGATTAGAAGATTTTATAACTACGAGTATGTTTTCTACAAGGTGTGTGTCAAAAGTTTCCGAACTTTTCAAAAAGAAAAAAAACTACAAAATAGTTTGGAATGAAACTT
>JBANCV010001205.1:0-17858 GCA_037040105.1 Amiota albilabris | reverse complement strand
AAGACTTGATAAGAACACTAAAGCGAACGATTTTTATCACACGACCTTTCACAACAAGAGTTGGTTTGAGAATGTTTCTGTATGAATTATTGCTCCCAGTTCTTTCAAAGTGTCGTTACCTAGTATTGCGGCAAAATAATTTAGGGTTGCTAATAGGAAAAATTTGATTGGTGCATCTGTAAGGTTGAATAGATTTGCAATTTTATGATGAGTAATTAAGATCTTGCATGTTACTGTTGCATGTTACTGATAGTATACACGGACTTATATAGTTCGGCTTATTCTTCCAGAGTATCTTCTTGTTCGTATTGTTCAAAAGTAGAGACATTGGAGCCTGCGTCGATCCCTACCGTGTTTAGTTCTATTTATGTTAAAGTTACATTGTCTTTTTCCGGTTGATTTATGTTATCCGCTGGTTTGTTCCTGTAGCTAACCATTCTAGTTCTGGTTCAGGGGTCTATGTCTTTTGGTTCAGCAGGTGGAGCAGCTTGTTTTGCTGTTGGTTCTGCAAACCGATGTTGTTTTGTCGTGAAGCTGTAAATAGTGGAGCAGCTTGTTATTACTGTTGGTTTTGGAAACCGAAGTTGTTTTGTTGTGAGGCAACAAATGATTGTTCATGTCCGTCGTTCGCGAAATATTGTCGAGGTGCTGCGAATAACTGTGGGACATATGTTTTTGGTGGAATTAGTGAAGCTTATCGGAATTTTGAATTATTGGTTGTGTACTCTAAGTTACGAGGCTGTGGTATGGGTTTTGGTTCTGTATTCCTGAAGTTAATAGCTTGTATTTTATTCGATGAATAGTTTGAGCGATAAGTTCGGTTTCCCAATTTCAGACAGAGGAGTAGTGCTGATGAGTCCTGTTATAAACATGTCGAAGGCCTTATCCCTGTTTAGTTTTATTAGAAATTGTTGGATTCTTTGCCTAAATTCATGGACCCCAATCTATTGAGAAGTAAAGCTAAATATTTGTAAACATCCTGATAAAATTTTTCTATGGTTAAATTGGCCTGTACTAAGGTAAAAATAATATATCGCGTTTATCTGCATAATGTAATGCAAGGCATTTCGAAATAGCTTCCCAATTTAGCATGTAAAATACCAAAGTATTAAGGTGTGCCTTCTAATGGAGCGTAGGTTGAAAGAATCCTGTCTACGCTTTTTTTCCACGAACTAAAAGTTGCTGGTTCACCAGAAAATTCCCTTAAGCTTTGTACCACATCTGATACCTTGTCGAATTTTCACAAATTGTTTCCTAATTCTCCCCTTATCGCGTGTTTCTGTGCATTAAGAAAACTCGAAGCAGGATTAGCCACTTCTAAGAAGAGCTGGATCTTGTTGCGTTAGAGCCTGTTGCCATGTTTCTTTCATTCTGTTCGTTTTCTTGTTGTGCAAAATTTTGTAAAATAGGTGGTCTTATTAAGTTTGCGCTAATAAACCCTTGTGATTTAGAAAAGTGACTTAAATTTATTTTATTTTATTTTAATAAATTTAATAACATTTACAAAAACTCGTAAAAAAAAATCACTGGTTACTTAGGCCTTCGACTCCAGTGCTTTAATCACTATTGATTCGTAATTGTAAATTTTGTAATTGTTACAATATATTTTAATTGAAACCCAGAGGCTGGCTTTTATTTTTGATTTTGTTTTTTTATTGATTTATAAATTTATTTTCTTTTATCAGTTGACTATTTTTTTTGTCTTTGTTTTTTATCATACCTTATTTACAAATAAAGGTAAAGAACACAACTTTATTGAGTTAATGAACATATTTATTAAAGATCACAATTGTATTGCTTTCATTGATTTTAAGATTTATGTTATAGCAACAGTGTCAGCGATCGGCTGAGATACAGAAGTAACTTTGTACCGAGCTTCGTAGAATATGTGTAAGAAATAGTGCAGATGCCATGTCATTGGCATTTATGAATTTAAAGTTTTTGATCTCATTTGCTTTTTATGTGATGTTGGCGTCATGTAGGGCACCCACAAATGAAAAGCAATTCGCTCACTCCATGAGCACATATAATTGAAGGGAATATCGAAAATGCAAATGTCATTATTGTGGGTGTGTTGTTGTTGATAAGTGCTGCACAAAACCATGCCAGCAGCTACATGCAAACTTCCCTTCTTCATAACGCATATTGAAAAAGAGAGCTCTTTTATATGTACACACTCGCAACAACAACAATAATAACACACACAAAGAGAAAGAGAGAGAAAATAATCGTCGGGTGAGTCACTTCGGTCACTTGTTCATACACCCTTCATAAAAATACACATCAGTAAAGCATTTCCTATCTCTCTTACTCATGCATAAACATTCATTTTCAACACTGCAGACGAACATCTCGCTAAAAAAGGTTTCACTTCAAAAAACTTTAAAATAATAATATTTATTAAATTTAAATTTCTAAATAAAAGAAAGAAAAAAAGTTAGTCTTTACGAAATTTATAAACGACGCGATCATTGAATATGCAAACTCACGCCTGAACTCATCACAGGTGGCGGATAGTGGACGGCCTGTAGATATGTAGGTTAGCTGCGAATACTGAATAAGCAGTCCCCGACCAATGAGCGGTGAGAAGGGGTACTTTAAAAATCTACATACTCTAATGAAATTCTCACGTCAGGGCGAGTGGAAGCCGCCTTTCAACTAAGCTTTCTTTAATTCCAAAAGCGTCTGTTCCCAGATTAGGCGGCTTCTTGGTCTGCGTCTGAACCTGAAGGGTTCGCAGTTATAAAAGCCTGGCGGTAGGCCTAAAACGCGGAGATGACCGTTCCTCGTCACGTTGTTGGTTTTTCCGCTAATGATTGTGAAGGGGTGATGTGAGCTTGCTTTGCCGAGTCGGCAGGCATGGCGTGGATCAGAAACCAGCCACTTTGGACCCTGGACAGGGAGTGTGCATTGGATCCTGTTCAGTAAGCTCAGAACCACAACCGTTCACATGGGAGATATCCTGTGCAAATGATGTGCCTTCTCCTTTTAAAACAGGATAAGTAATTGGGACTGCGGTGTTAATCACAAGTGCCAAAGAGGAACTTATATCGTCGGTACCAGCGAAAGAAAATGCAGTGATAAATAACAACGATGCGGGGGCTGAGTTAATAGAACCTGTTTCAGCCTCAGCTTTCCAGCTTTCCAAGAAAGGTAGTGCATTGACGGAAGCCCATAAGGACGAAGTGAATGAAGCCTTGCAGAGTTGTGCAACGGTGAAACCACATTCCTAGCTAGCAGTTATAGAATGCATGCTCTGGATGAAGTTACAGGGGCAGAAGAACTGAGGGCAGCCATGTTCAAGCAATTCCTTGCGTTCAAGCCGAGCAGCGTGGTCATCAAAACAATGAAATTTGCTAGGGAAGAGACGAAGACAGCAACTATAAGCCTACCAGTCAATCAGGCAGAATCTCTGCTTAAGGCGGGTTCTTTGAAGGTGGGTTAGGTTCGTTGCCGGCTGAGACAACAAATAAGTCCAACACGATGTTTCAAGTGCTTGGAGTATGACCATATTGCAAGAGTATGCAAGAGCAGTGTGGACCGCTCGAAATTATGTCTCATACGGTGCTGTTGGACATATTGCAAAAACATGTCAGGAGCATCCCACGTGTGTTACTTGCCCGGAAGGTACTAATGTACATGCTTCTGGGAGTTAAAGATTTTAAGCCTATAGGAAGGCCATGCGAGATCTGAACGCTAGACATGATTAGGTGTTTACAGCTTAACCTAAATAGGTGCAGTGCGGCGCAGGATCTTCTCTCCCAAACAGCCATTGACATGAAAGCTGACGTACTACTGGTTAGCGAGTTCCACAGGCCTAAGGAAGATTCAAATGTGTGCTTGCAGGATGCTAGTACGGGGTATCCATTTTTGCAGCTACTATATATCGCCAAATGTAACTCAGGATGTCTTTGATGACTTCCTTGTTAGGCTGGTCAGGGTTGCGAGGGATAGATCCCCAACGCATGTGCGGTGGAATGGGGTTGTACCAGTACCAATAGGCGTGGACGGAATGTTTTGGAAGCATTTGCATCGCTGGATATGGCCCTACTAAATAGGAACAACTTAACTACGTTTGACAACGGGAGAGGCAGTTCAGCAATAGATCTCACCTTCTGTAGCATATGGATTGCCTTCGCTACCAAATGGGAGGTTGCAGATGTCTACACTCATAGTCATCACCTCGCAATACAGATTTAAATTTCCCCTCAGGCAAGGTTTACAGCGTCTAGATTGAGACTTAGGAAGCGGGCCTGGGTGTCGCTTAGAAAACTTGGAAGATAGATAAGGAAACTTTGGACTTATTCATCGCCGAGTTTGAAATAGCGCCTGGAAATGCGAGTCAGCAATCACGACTACTTATGCTGGACCTTACTAGGAAGTGCGAAGGCTCTATTATGCCTAGGAAGACAAGGAGCAACGGCAGAAAATCTAACTGCTGGTGGACTGATGAAATTGCGGAAATTCGCAGTGGAAGCACTTTCAGTGAGGGTTTGGAGCCATATAATCGAATCGAGGCCTTGCACTTGGGTGTTATCTTGGAGCACCGATTATGTTTCAACCTGCACCTGAACGAGTCAGCCAAAAAAGCAGCTGCCATCACACAAAAACTGACCAGCATTCTCCCAAATCTAGGGGGACCCAAACAACAATCTCGGGTTCTATTAGGTTCTGTGAGCAAATTCATATTTCTTTATGCGGCTCCAATCTGGGCTGGAACACTGACAACCAATGTATACCTTCGTGGTATTAGAAGTTAGGGTTGCTAACCTGACGATCTGTAGGGCGTACCGAATAGTAGCAGATGATGCGGCGGGTGTGCTTGCAGAGAGAGTCCCAATTGATCTGGAAGCCATGGCTACCAAGGCCAAGTACCGCGCGCGACCTTTTTCTCAGGTAATAGACATGGAGGAGATTAACACCAGATACCTGAATATATGGCTGGAGGATACACCAAATCATCCCAGACATCAAATATTGGCTTAAGCGTTATCCTGGTGACATGGGGTTTGAACTCACCCAATTCTTAACTGTTTTTGGATGCTACACGCAGTACCTGCACAGGTTTGGGCACGCTGTGGATCAGTTCTATGATCTATGTTGAGATGTCGTGAAGAATCCGGAACATCTTGTTCATGAGTGCCCGTTTAGAAGCGGAGCGTCGAAGAATATATGCGGGGATTGGATCTCCTTGCAGCTCACGAAAGATTATGAGGCGCATGGCAACTACGGTGGATGATTGGACATTTCTACATTCTCTACAGAAATTGCCAATATAAGGAGCGGCGCTCAAATGTACGTGCGAACAGTGGCGTTGCTTTAATTTAAGCAAACATTCCCTCCCTACGAAGGAATACTTTAGTGGTGCCGTAGGGATTAACGGGATTTGAGGCGATAGAGATGTTTTTTAGTCGGTAGGCTAATGGAATACAACATAACTTGTGACACGGGTCATGAGTATCTTTCAAAGATTTTTTCCTGCTTGTTCGCATAACAAAAAAAAAAAAAACGAACAAAAAAATAGTGAACGGCCTGCAGATATATAGGTTAGCTGTCTGTAATAAGTAAGCAGTCCCCGACCAAGTGAAATTCTCGTGACAGGGCGAGTGAAAACCGCCCTATAACTTCGCATTCGTAATACCCAAATCAAAGAGCATCTGACCCCATACTGGGCGGCTCCTTGGTCTGCGTCTGACCTTAATAGGTCGGCAGTAATATATAACCTGTCGGTATGCTCAAAAACGTTATGGGAAGGCACCCAGAAATAAAATCAGTATGGAAAACAAGGAAGAAAGAACTTATACGGTGCAGTGAGTCGAATCCCAAGTACCGGCGGCTTCGGAGTGTGCGCAAGCGGGCCCCGGGTCATCGTCATCAATCTACCGCAATGGTACGGAGGTGCGCTCGGCCATTGTAGCAGATAATGATATGAGTCCAACAACTACTGCAGCAATAGGGAGCCTGGTTACTGCAGCGGACAAATGTACAGGAAAAACTGGAGTGAGGGGCCATCCATTCAGGCACGCCAGAAGCATTCACCGACAAGTTTAGGTGGTCAAAGGGCGGAGAGTCCATTTTGTGCCACCTACCAGGAGAAAGCTTCAACCAGTCTTACATCCTTTCATAGCCAAAGCCAACCTCAACACCAGGGAATACCCATAAGAAGGCGACAATCAAAGACGGGACGAGGTTGCCACAAGTGGAGGAGTGGTCTAAAGTGCCTGGCCAAAAAAAACGGAAAAAGGGCATCAGATTGAAACCGGATGCCTTCATCATTATGGCAGCCGTAAATACCTCCTACGCGGATATCCTGCGAAAAATACGAAAAGATCCGGCGTTTAAGTACCTAGGCAAGAACATCAAAGCATTTCGGCGTACTACCAAAATTTAATTGCTGCTACAGCTCAAACGTGTACCACTGTAGACACTGCGCGGTACGGCCAAACTCTTGGCAAAAACGCACACGGTGACCGCGAAGCAAGTGTGTGATGCCATACGCAGTGTGAAATACGTCACCCGGAAGAGTCATCGGTTCGAAACATAGGGATAGTCCGTCAGGGCATACAGACAGCTTATATTGTGCTGCCTGTATCGGATGCCAATAAAGTATTGGGTGCACAACGGATTTACGTACGATGGGTATCCTGCAGATTGCGTTGAACCAACCAGATGCTATACGTACTGGGGCTATGATCACCAAACGCAAAAGTGCAAGGAAACTACAGACTGTAGCAACCTCTGTAGGAGATGCGGACAAGAAGGTCATAAGGCGGCAATTTCCAAGAGAGATCCAAAATACGAGAAGTATAACTATGGAGCTGGCAGTGCCCGCTGCCCGGAACATCAAAGGGCAGTTAAAGCCAGAAACAGGAGCGTTCCAAACTTAGCTTTAATCACTGGGTGGCATTGAACATCAAACTCTTAAATGATGGGCAGCCTACTTTCGAGGCCGGTAAAAGGAGTTCAGCCATAGATCTTAATTTTGCGCATTGTTCGATTGCGCGTAACACAGCATAGCACATTGGTAATTCCTTCACGAACAGTGACCACCGAGCCATCGTAATTGAGATTGCTCTTCAACCGACAGTTATTGGTTATCAAAAACTAAAGGTTGGAGTCACAGTATGTTTGATAACGACATCTTTCTACAAATCTGGGAGAATTGCCACCGACAGAGCGAATGATATGGCACATGGCATACCAAAGCGGATCGCAATAGCCTGTGATGCCTCGATGCCAAGGAAAACGCACGAAAGGCGGCTTATTGGTGGACCTTCGAGATCGCTGATTTTAGATGGTGCTGCAATCGTGCACGTAGGTTGGCGCAGCGCGATAGAACATCTCCCAATTGGGAACAAATATAATGCGACTTTAAGTTGCTCAGACACCTCCTCCAGAAGGCAATTCGGTTGAGCAAAGATTCATGCTGTAAGGACCTGTAAAATAATGCCGATATTGATTCGTGGAGCAAAGCTTATTAAGTAGTGATTAGCACGATGAAGGGACCTAAACCCCCACAGCCCTCAGATCCAGCACTGATGGAAAACATGGTTGCTACGGATCGTGCGGGCACTTCGCATGCTTGACACACCAGGATACCTGTTGCGAGTAGTAAAAACTACTTTGAAGACAGAGTACTCCTGCATGCTACAGATGATGGACAGAAAGAGTACAAGGTCACAAGGGGAGTACCACAATGCTCAGTACTAGGCCCCATTCTGTGGAATATAATATACGATGGCATTCACAGCATGAGTCTCCCCATTCTCGCACATCTGGAATTGGCAGTTGAGAAAACTGAAGCGTTTCTCCTGCCCACCCGGAAAGGGCGCGCGACATTCACGTTTCGTGTCGAAGTTGGTGGCAGAAGCTCGGCCATCGATCTTACATTCGTACATAGGTAACTCAATTGCTCCTCAAACAACATCCACCAAAAATTGGGAATTTTTACACGAATAGCGATCATCGGTCAATAGTCATCGATGTGGCGTCACAACTGAGCAGAATGCTATCCTTAGTGAAAACTAAAGGCTGGAGGGCTAGAACTGTCGCCCATAAGGCAAATGGCTTGGCTGAGAGCATTACAGAGCGTATCTCTCCAGCATGTGATGCCTCGATGCCAAGGAAAACACGGAACCTAACCACCCTAAATGGGATTTGCTACGCAAGACTTTTCGGACGATGAAAAATCTTCTAACGAAAGGAATAAAATCAATGAGATACGAGATGACTGTGACATCGACCCCTGGTCCGAGGCCTACAAAGTGGTGATGAGCACAGTGAAGGGACGAAAGTCTACACAGCCACCAGACCCAGCGTGAATGGCTGACATTGTTACTACTCTCTTCAACACTTGTGACATATTAGAGCCTGCTGACTCGTTTGCAGACATTGCAGAAGCCCTAGAGGTAACTTATCAAGAAATCTTAAAGGCGCTGTGTAATAGTGCATTTACGATGTGCTGAATCTGAAGCGGCCCAACGTGAATAGACGTTATGTTTACACCGCCGATTCATGTAATGTTTTTTGTTTAGGAAATTTTGGCAATTGCTTCAACTTTTTGCGGGTTGATACCACTATATACCATTTTAGCTGACTGCTATACCAAGAAACTCGATTTCTTTATTGAAATCGTAATTGTTCCTGAAGCATCAGCTTTTTTTGGAAGTATCCATTATGGGGAATTGTATGGTGATTTGGAAGAACGTATGATGACGTTTACGAAGAAGTATGACCTAGAATAAATTGGTCTTTTGCTTTTGGTAAGAATTTCTGCTTTAACGTTTGTGACAAATGTTAGACTTTTGTCTGGGTCGCAGAAGAGTGTTGGAAAAGTTTCATTAGTGGGATTTAAACTGCTTCAAATTCTAGTTGTTGCAATGGGTATTAATATTTTTTGAAGTATGGAAAAAAAGTTGTGCTCGGAGAAGGTTACTGCTTTAAGAGCCTTTAAAATATCATTCCCAATGATAACATCAAAAGTTTGCAAAACGGGTAGTATGAATTTTAGCTCAATTATATTTTCATTGAATATATTAATGTTAGCATGATGACTGAGAGTGACGTGACCTGCAACTGAATTTGCGGTAAAGATTGTCTCATTTGGAATTGGTTTCTTTATGAATTCGGGTACATGTAATTTTTATGAGATCCTGTGTCTAATAGAATTTCGAATTGTAAATGGATAAAATGGAAGAGTGGACGGAGCTAGTCTAAAAAAATACTATCATCATTATAGAAGGTATCATTATTTTCGGGAATATCTTCAGTATCATAAGTTTTTGAAAAGATCTGTGGATCCTGATATTCTTGATTGGCTTCGTTATTTCTGTGCATGGTTGCTCGGGGTATGATTATTCATTATTATGGATTACAGCTTCAGTGCTGAATATTCTCCGTTGTTTATTGGATTGTTGTACTAAAATTGAATGAGGTTTTTGAAAGGATTTTTTTTTTACTCGATGGGGAAGCATTAAAAGCCAACCTACTATTCGAAGTGTAGGACTTGAATCATCAACCCCACCGCCCCGAGGCTTACAGTCCCCAGGTACTATATTTAAGTATTTCGTCAAGGAGGAAAGAGGAAGCATTACTGCTCAAAATCTGCTTCTACCCTAAGCAAATCAAATATAAATTTACATAAGAACTTCTTATCACTATCAAACTAATGTCCTATTACCTCTACGTTCGTCTTAACTCGTCTTAATCGTTCGATACGCCGCAGCTCTGGCATGATTTCAGCTGCTGGCTGGCTTATTACGTACCAATTTAGCTGCGATTCATATTTATTAAAGCATCCGTGGCCGCTCAGGAACTGTGCAAGGTAATGGTTGACCTCGCCGAACTTTCTGCCGACCCATTCTTCAACGTTATTAATAAGCCGATGGTCCATCTGCCTTTGTCAGAACTCTGCCATCTCAGCTGCCACTCCACCATACTGAGAGATATTCCTTTTTGCCTTCTCCCCTCGTCAGTGCTCCTCTTACTGACAAACAGTTGACTCATCTCTGCCACAGCTAAGTCAACCGGCATCTTACTCGCCACTATCAGGATTGCATCATTAGACACCGTTCGAAATGCAGCACAAGCACGAATGGCACATGATCTGTAGACTGCATTGATTTCTCTCATGTAGGTATTCATCATACTGGCCTCCACACAGATCGGCACAGCGTAGAACAGTACCGACGTTACGACATTAGGCAACAAGAGTCGTTTGCACTCTCGGGGTCCTCGACAGTTCAGCATCAGCCTGAAGACAGCACCTTCTAATTTTGACGCTTTACCAGCTTTTTACGTTAAATGCTGCTTCAACGTCATTTTTGAATCCATAGCAATACCCAAATATCTCAAAGATGGTTGCAACATAATCTCGATGTCGCCCACCGTTACGCTATGGTGTTTGCTGACAAACAGAACCTCCGTTATATGTTCGGCAAGGCGCATATCCTTTTGACTTATCCTGATACCAACTCTCCTAACAGCCTCGTTGCAGACAAACGTCATCGATCAACTTATCCTAGGCTATAACCCATACATTGCTGGACATTTCGACATTTGGGACGCCATCATATAATGCATTCCTTAACAAAGAACCCAACAATGACCCCTGTGGAATACCATCTGCGACGTCGTAGTCGAGATCTCCGTCTTACGCATAATAAAATAGACTTATTTTGTAATCAACCACTACTCGGATCAGGTATTGTGGAACGTTAAATCCTCTAAGTTCTTCAATAATATGCTGCCACTTCGCAGTGTTAAATGCGTTTTGAATATTTTTTTTGGTTTGTTGTATCACACAAAAATTAATAAAAAAAACACTACTAAAATTTTGGAATAACTAAGCTAGTAATAGCCAGATCCGGTATTTGCTGCACACGTTTCAAGCGCACATCGTATTGTCTTTATCTTTTTTTTATTATTGTTATTATTTTTGGAAAAAATTGTCTTTTTTTATAACATTTTCTCTTTTCCTATTTTTTTATTTAATACATTAAGCCTAATATATAATAGTAAGCTCAATATACAAGTTTAACGAGCGCTAGCTACTGGGACATTCGACTTAATTTTCCTATTTACTTTTGCTTCTTGCTATGCAAATAAGAAATTTCTGTAGTTTTTTCTTTTCTTTTCTCGCTTTGTTTTACTGTTGTTGTTGCTGTTACTGCTGCTCTGATCCTCACTGTTGTTTATTATTTATTGCACTTTACCAAAAAAATTGCAACAAATTTGTGGCGCTTGATTTTAGAATGCAGCGTGTCAAAGTATTTATTTTGTTTCGACTATGTTCTTTTCTTTATTATTTTACATAATCCAAAAACATATGCACTACAAATTACAAACTATGTCACAGACGATCTGCTGAGTTAGAAAATCAACTACTTCTGCTGCTGTTCCTTGGCGCAAAGCCTTTTAAAAAAACAAATTGATCCACCACGCCAAAAATGTACGCGTTGCCTTTCCTTGACCTTGGGTATTTTCCCAAAAAGTTCTTGTAAACTTCCATCACCACTTCTGCTACTATACTCGCTACAAGAATGGTGTTCGTTCGCTTACACTCACTAAAAATCCTGCAATCGCGAATAAACCTGAAATATTATTCCGGGCGTTTAATACATATGCCTTAATAGATGAAGAGTTTTAGTCACACCGACCTGAGAAGCAGTGGGCTCATCGTATACACTTCCATTCAACCTCTTAGGATCCGAAAGGACATCAGACCATTGCAGTACCCTTTTCACCAGCTCGAGGTAAGTCTGGCTTGCGATGTTCGATGTTAAAGTCGAAATCCTGCAGCATCAGTGACCAACTAGCCAAACGACCACTCAAATCCTTCAGTGACATTTGACACTTTAGGCTAGCGTGATCAGTTATGACAGTGAATGACATCATTTCAACGTAAGGCCGAAACTTCTGGATCGGTGGTACTACTGCTAGACACTCCTTTTCTGTTACCGAATAATTTTTCTGACGATTGTTTAGTTTTGCAAAAAAATGCTATGGGTTTCTCCTTCTGACTTTGATCCTCCTGAAACGAATTGCTACTATTCCGTAATACCACGCATCACACTGGATAAAGAATCTCCGAGTGAAATCCACGTGCACCATGACAGGAGCAGGAGTGAGGGCCGACTTAAGCGATCTGACTGATCCTATTGCCTCGCTAGTCAGTCTCAGTTTGGGTCCCGGTTTGCCTTTTAAGGCGTCAGTAAGTGCAGTGGCTATCGAAGCAAAGTCATTTATGAATCTCCTATACCAGCCTGCAGTTCCGAGAAAACTACGTATTTCACGAACTGTATGCGGGTACTGTGATTTTCAGGATAGCTCACCTGAGTCTGTTCCCAACATTCCCACTCCAACTTCAAAACCCAGATACTTCAATCGTCGGTAACAGAAATTCGTCTTTCCAAACAGATTGTTAGGTTTGCTTTCGTCAAACATTCTGCCACTCGGCGCAAGTAATACAAATGAGTTTTAAAGTCAGAAGCGATCACTAATAAGTCATCCAAATAGATGAAAACTTTAAATTTTATTTCCGAGGGTATAACTTTTTCCATGAGCCGCCACAATCCCCTCATCCAGTTCAATTTGCCAGGAGACAAATTTTATATCGACACTAGAGATGTACTATGTCTGATCAATACGCGACAAAATGCACTCGACATTGTGTAAAGGTTATGCATCCTTCACAGTCAACTGATTTAATTTAGGAGCAACTAAACAAAACCTGTTTTTATCCCACCTTGGTACTACTGTAGTGCGGTTGCTCTACGGCCTTTCGCTTGTTTCGATCACACCCATCTCCAACATCTTACGCAGGCTGCTACTTAATGCTTGAGATATGGCAACACGAATGTTGATAATGCAAATCTGACATTGGTATCGTAAAGCTTGTCATTTTTAATGATAAATGTACTCAGAACGTTTTGTCATACGAGTGCTATTTGTATTGTTTACAGTGAGTTGAAAAATTCGTTTCGGTTAAAAAATGGAATTAAATCTTTAACATTTTCGTGCAATGATTTTTTATAATTTTCGGCGTGGATTAACTCAACAAGAGTGTGCCGATCAACTCGCTTCGCAAAATAAAAAAATTAAAAAGTGCATCGAAAATGTGTTCAATCGCATTCAAAAGTGTATTGATCTTTAAGGAGAATATTTTGAAAAACAATAAAGTCATTTTCGATGATACATATTTGTTATTATTTTTTTGTCTCAAAACTTAAGTAGCAACCCTTGTATCTACCTCTGCATAAACAATCTGTTGGTCGGCTGGGGACATCGGATAATGTCTATCTTTGGTAGGAACGAAGTTTTCGACTAATTTGATGAAGTGTTTTTCTTACTTAGTTCTGCCCAACCCATCCTTTTCGAAAGTCAAAAACAATTTTTGTACGGCTTCTAATGGAGTTATTTGAACAGACGACAATTCCCATTTATCCATAACCTCACTTTCACAAATCGGATCACCAAATTCGTCCAGTTTAAGTTTATCAATACTTTGATCTACTTCATTTACACGAGGCTCGCCTTCTATTAAATCCGGAGCTAACGTGAATATACGCCTAAAACCAATCCCTTCACCTTCTGGTTAAGAAATGGACACACAAAAAACATTTCCCTCTCTACGCTTTTGTACATTACAGATATCCGTATTTTACATATGAACGTACGACGTACTTCGGGTGCTGTCTCTATATTCGTAATCCGTGCTCCATGGTTACGCCTAAATTCTCCACCAACTTGCTACTTCCCAAATAAACTCACCGAGGACCCCGTGTCAAACAATCCCTGCATCGGTTTACCAGCCACGACTATATCCGCATATATACAGTCACCAGAATCCTCATGCGCTCTTACAATAACCGTCGAAACCGCAATCATAAACTTTCTTCTTTTTTTTTTTAACGATATTCGCCTTCTGTATTCTTCGAGTTAATCCAATTCGATATTTGAATCATTGGTTCCGAAGATCCTATTCCTAACCTCATTGTATCTCTGCAACCTTTCGCCGTACGACAAATAATGTCGACTCTCAGACATCAACGTGGTTCCCCTGTTCTCTCCATGTTGTCTCTCCCGTTTCCCTGCATACAATTCGTACATTTTGGCGTTACTACATCTGGCCGACCACATCGGAAATAAAATATACGTCATTCAAGCGACATACAGTGGAACACCCCACAATTCCAACACTTAAATGGATTGTGGATGGGAGCTTGAATTTCTTCGACCGCGAATTCGTACCTCGTTACACTCATCCTGAAGGTGATCAATGTTGAACACCTTAATCGGATAAGTATACCGGACTATCGATTCTTTCAAATTCTTTTTAATACCGTTTATTGCTTCAGCCTCTGGTAGCGGATCCTTTAATCTCCCGAACAACCTCTGCATGACGTGAAAGAAATCCTCCACGGACTTGTAAGGCAGTTGGCGCGGCTTAATTACCTCTTTCAACAGCTCATCTTGCGACCGGTGTGACTTGAAGCTTCCTAGGATGCCATTCTTCAATACATTCAAATTCCCAATCTCGTTGGACTTAATGAACATCGCACTGAAACCAATGAAGTCGCCAAGCCTCGGGATATCTTACCAAAAAAAAAATGGTTGCTTAAAAAAAAACAATATAAATAAAAAAAAAACACCTCACTATAGCCCTTAAATATTATATTTGGGGTAGGGTGCTCACGCAACACTCTTCACTTAACAAAATCGCCAGGACACAGAATCCCGTAAACCTTGCCTTCTTTTGTATCCGCTACTATATCGTCAATTGACTATTATAGAGTAACACAAAAATAAGTAAACATACTAAAATGAAATGTTCTACACGACATATCAATCCTATTCTACTTATACCTATAAGATTTAATTTTAAAATTGTAAAATAAAAATTTTAAAATTTCCTTTCCGCCTACAATTTACATGACAATTCTACTGTGCATTAATTCTACTGTATCCAGTGACTGCCGCTTATCAGCTGTTTTTTGTTTGTATTAAAAATTTTTGCAGCAAAAGAGATTACTTAATAAAACCTATTAAATATAAAATACTTGTGACTTGCTTAATGGCAATTGATTTCTTACGGAGAAATGAATTAATGGAGTAAAAAATACAATACAAGATACAAATCTTAATGCCTGTTGGTTGCTTTGTTTCTTCTTCTCTACCATCTTGGCAATCACATTCTGCTTTGTTGTTATCACGTGCCAAGTTGAAACAAATTTTTAATTCACTTTTACCTCACATGCTTAGTAGTAATTACGTGATTAATGAACATTTTAAACACAACAGCATATTTGTTAGTTTTTTTACTTTAATATACAACAAAATTTATTGATCTGCTCGATTGGTTTTGCTGTCTGAAGGAGATTTACAAGATATTTCGTAAAATGTTAAAGTAATAGTTTATAAAAAATTATGGAAATGGTTTTATTCAAAAAAATTTTCTTGTGGATATAAATAACCAATTATCCAGCCCAAACGCAGGAGAATTTAAAAACTACCGATAGTGTTTCCTGTGTCACTAAAAATCGTTAAACTGGTGGAATTGAGGAGGTGACATCCCTGAGAATCAACGTTTGAAAATCACAGTGATACCCAAAAAAAAAATCACCCAGTCGGATTTCCACTTTTCTTTTTCCTTTTTGTTTTGTTCAACAATATTTTATTAATACATTTTATTTTTATTTGTTGATAAATTTTGGTTGTATTATTTGTTAAGTAATTTTGTTTTTATTATTCTCCTCTTTCAATAAATAGATTTCAGTTTCTCATTATTTGTTCGTTTATTTTCCATTTCATGTATTAGTTCACTTTTAATAATTTTAGTTTCTTATCACTACCGTTTATTATCGTAGTGATAAGACTAAAACTTTAATTAGCAGTGAGTTTACGATAATTTTAGTAAGATATAGACACCTTCTTTCCATATAAATAATAATACATTCAATTTTGTAATTTTTTCCAAAAAGTAAAAAAAAGAATTTTACTCGCTTTGTATTTCTTTACTGGATTGAGATAAGAAGATAACGGGATTATTGTTTTGATGAATAAAAAGTAAACTTTTTTTAGCCAGTTTCAGCGTATGCCAGAAAATAAAAGCCGACACAGACATTTTAATGGATTCTCCAGAGAATGCAGGAAAGCATTGCGGTATGTAAAAACTTCTTTATAGAAACATTTGATATATCTGTATGAAGATTACATGAGGCCTTCAAAGCTTAGAGTGCTACTGGTAATAGTAGATAGTTTTGGGCGCTTTTATGACTATTGTATTGCTACTTGTCTCGTCCACCTGACATAAAATTTTTACAACTAACCATAATCCAAAATACTTAGTTATTAATAGAACCGATGATAAATTTTTTGAAAATGTTTCACCATTCTTAATAAAAAAAGTAATTGATTATACATGCGGAGGTGAAGTAGAAGAATGGAAAAAACCAGAGCTGGCACCTCAAAACTAAAACTATTACACAGGCAATGAAATTTAAAAAACTTACAATCTATGGTGACTTTCCAGTCTCTATCAACGAACACAAAACTTTAAAGTTTTCAAAAGGTGTCATCTGCTCAAATGAGCTTCGCAATATTCCAGAAAGCGAAATACTTCTCTCAGTATGGGTATATTAACAACTGAAATCAGTTGCAAATACTACTAAAGCAATATAACCCCAAAGTCATCTCCTTTCAAGAAACCCATCTAAGCTCACACAACAATATCCCCATACCTCTCAATTATACATCCTATTTCACAAAGCCCTCGCCTTCATATTCATAACTTATTACAGCAGAACACTCTGCAACTCTCCCAAGACAATGACGGCTGGCACCAATACAGGGGATCAGCCACTAACAACCGAAGAGGAAATACCATTTCAACCAACCACACATGTGAACCTGACAATAGCTTCACCTACAATAGCCCTAAACGCAACCTGGAAGATCGACCCCAAAATATACAGTAGTGATCATCCACCATAACTTCCCCATTCTACTCCTCAAAATACGCTCCCAAATTCCTTCCAAAATTTAAAATAGACAGAGCAAACTGGAATCACTTCACATCATACATCAAAACTAACAGCCCCATCAGGGCAGGTAGTTCCAATATCAACAAAGAATCGACCACCATAATAAAAATCATTCGTCAAAGTGCTCACGAATCAAAACAATTATGGTACACTCTTAGACGCAATGTTAACACAACAAATATACTAAACTTTAAAATAGCTAACGCTATATTCAAACGTGAGATTAAAATATCCAAACGCCACCTCATAGAAAACTTTACAGTCTTAATACACCCAACAACACTTTCCTCAAAAATCTGATCTAATATTAATAATCGGTACTAAGCCTCACATCGCCTTTTGCTATCCCTCTGAAAAAAACTCTATATCATCAAATGCCTTTCCAACAAAAAATACTACAGTAACCCCATTACGCTCATATCTGTCATCATTATGTCTAAAATACACTATGACTTAAACATTTATGGAAATGCCCCCTATCGCAGTTAAATAAAATAAGAACCATTTACCACTCTGCCTTAAGACTCGCCTTAGGCGCCTACAGATCCACCCCCATCAGCAATATACGCTACGAAACCAAAATACAACCATTAGATATCCGTTATCAGCAGATGACTGCTTAATTAAATAAATTCATTCTCAATGCCGCACAAAAATACTTTACAAAGAACTCTACCCTTTATCCCCATCCCCCTCTTAAAACTTCCTTACCAGCATGGTCGTGGAAATCATCAATAATTGTGTATGAATAATAAGCAAAAAGGTTTATGCTGTGGACTGTAGTTTATATTTATTTGATTTTAATGAATTGATTTG
>JBANCV010001204.1:7769-17868 GCA_037040105.1 Amiota albilabris | reverse complement strand
AGCCAAAGGCCCTAGCAGCCAGTGCTATATCTTTCCTGTTAACTCTAAGTTTACTTAATGTTAGCAGTCATAATAAAATAAAAAAAGAAAAAAAAAAACAATCAAAAAGATATTATTACTAATAATAACAATATTATTAATATTTGAAAATCTACTAAAGCAAAAAGAAAAAATATATTATACAATAAAAGCAATTCATTCTGGGCCACTCATAAGCTACTCGCATCGCGTGCTACAAAAATACTAGCATGATACAAAAATAATGTCATGCTCTTTGTAGCAAGTAAGACAGCATATTACGTATACGTACGTCATCGTGTCTTTATGCTTTTGTTGTGTGTTGTTCCAACTCAAGTTTTACTGCTGTTGCCGCTGCTGCTGCTGCTGTTGATGTTATGCATTTATATTTTGATTTTATTGCAAACAAAAAGAAAAAAACACTTACACACACACACACACCGACGTACAGTTACTTAGATAAAGCAATGTATAAAATATTCATATGTGCATGTTAACCCCTTTTTTTCTTCTTCAAATTTCTTACAGTTTTTCTCATGTTGCCATAGTGACTAAGAAACTGTTAAAAATGTTTTCCTTTTCATTTGCTTGTATTTATTTTCATTTGTTTTTCTTTGTTACATTTGTATCCTTTATACTTTTATATAGAGTTAGGTGTATGTGTGTTTTTATCTGTTTGATTGTGCACATGTATGTTGACTACTTAACCATTCTGCGTCCATTTCATTTTTATTTTTGAACATTGAAATTTCCTTAACGCGTTTTCATGTTCTACAATATTTTGTTTGTAAAAAGTTGGTTGGAAAAAAAAAAAAAAAAAAAAACAGACTTTTTTTCTCAAAGGTTCTTTACAGCAAATCTCACTTACTATATACACACACGTACACACAGATACTTAAACAAACCCATACATATGTGTAGATGAGCAAAGGTCATATGCATGTACAAGAAGCCAACACGATTTATGATTGTGGAAAATGAAATTTCCAAAAACAGAAATAAAACGAAACCAAAAATACACTTTTCTCAGTAAAAACTAAATTATGTTTTCTTTTTCAGGGCTACCGTTGTGTACTCGAATATCGTTGTTGGTTCTACATGCTACACAAGTATTTATTGCAACAATGCCACCCTCCAAATATGCTGCCACCATCTTCATCGCCACCACCACCATCATCAGCATCATCAGCATCAGCATCAGCATCAGCATCATACACATGCCATAGACACATAATCATACAATATTTTGTGTGCAAAAATTTCACTGAAACGTGATTATAATTAAATTTGCAAAGACCGTAAACAATGTTAGTCATTATAATATTTTTATTGAGATTTTTCTGTTTTTTGTTTTTGGAAAATTTATTTCCAATTTGCATTATACATTATGCGAGGGTTTGCAAAGAAGTACTGGAGCTAATTGGACAACAACAAAATAATTTAGTTTATTGCTATATTTTCTGAACTACTGAGTCTTCCATCACTCAGAGATTCCACAATAAGTAAATTTTTAGGGTTCCTTAGCCTCAACGGAACCCTAAGAATTAGTCACCACAGTCCATCCGTCCTTCCGTCTGTCTGTCAGCGTGCTGTAATTCATGAGCCATAATAGGTAGACAGTTCAAAATTTTAAAGAGTGTGTATTTTTATTGCTGCTATAGCATCAAAAAATAAAAATAAAGTAAAGTTTAAAATTAATATACAAGAAATAAGTTTTTTCATATGATATCCCAAAAATTATGCAATACTTTATTATCTGGCACATACAAAACACTGTTCAGTCTGACTCATACTAGGCTGAGTTTTTTTTTATCAATTTAGATTGTGCATACAAAGGGAGCACTTAAAATCTGATAGAAAAAGTGAGTGATAAACTTTAACGAAATAAAATTTAGAGAACTCGTTAACAGAATTATAAATTGATTAATTTTTATGATGATGATGATGACTTTCTCATGTCTTAATTTATATTCAATATTTTGCTACTTAAAATCTGACATTGATCCTAATAAAAAACATGATCCAATGAACAGAATTCCACAGGCAAAAGGTGAAGTATGGCTTGATGTACTAACTATTTTTTTTTAATTTCAGATTTCTATTTCTATAATTATTTGAAATACATTTCACATTGATTAAATACATAAGTAACATCCCTCACTTGTATTGTGTATTATGGAAATTTTTGCATGTGTTTAAAATACTTGTGTGCGCTTATAAAGAGCTTAGAATAAATTGAATAGGTATTTCAAAATATGGAATTTTTGCTGTTGATTTTCACCTTGCGTACGGCTAAGTGTATGTGAGTGTGTATTCAACTGTTGCATAAGCAGAGAGAGAAAAACATTGGAATTATTATATATATAAGCATATCAATAGGTAGCTTAGATACAAGATACCCAGATATTAAAGTCATTATTTAATGTTTCGAGGCACAATGAGTCTATCTGAGCACAATTACCGTAGAAAATAAATTCCAAATTATAATGGTTATGTATCGATGTATAACCAAAGTTTAGATAGAGTACGAATATTTTATTTCAGTGCAAGTCCAAGTGTTGCCTGATGTTGTTGTTGCTATTGCTGACCTCAGTAACATGACCAAAAGAACAACAAAAAGAATGAATGGCAGAACGCACAATTGAAACCGTGAAAACCAACCGAGGACAACATTAACAACAATAATAGCAATAATAGTAGCCAAACAACCAAATAACCACAAGAAACAGCCAGCAGCTGCCAGAATCGAACTTCCAACGCCGTTCCTCAGTTCTGGATCCAAAGTCTTCCTTTGCTTGTTTGGTTATGACAACATCAACAGTAACAGCAAAAGCAAAAGCAACAGCAACATAACTTTCCAAAGTAGCAAATGCCACTGGCTATGACTTGACTCTCTGCCTGCCTGCCTGCCTGCCTGCCTTGATGCTAGCTTTTGCGACTTTCACACTGCTCTGTTTTCAGAGACATTTTCTCTTGCTTGTTGTTTGTTTGTTTTTTCTGTAGGCCAAAGTAGCCCTTTATGTCATGTTATGTTCGCCTGACCTTCACCACATATATTTATGCATTAATTTCACCCTGTTTATATACAATATTTGTAAGTATACTACGATGAATATGTATGTGTTTATGTGCATCACTGACAACTTGCGCCCTTTTAATTTTTCACTTTCTTCTCTTGATACTCATATTTTGTGCTGACTTAACCTTCTTTTATTGTCGTCTATGTGTTGTGTCCCTTTTATAACATTTTCCGACAAAAGACTACAATACTACAATATGACAAACTGACTAACTGACTGACTGACTGACTGACTGACTGACAGTCAGGTAAGTGCTATTAATACCCCCATATACATACATACGAGATTTCTACGAGAATCTACGATGTACCACATGTAAGTGAAATGTATCTACTACTTAGTAATAAAAGATATAACACCATCTTGTCTTCATATTTTGCCTTTATATTAAAATATTTACATGTACATACATACAAATGTGTATTACATACTGGATATAGTATATGTATTAGATAATATATGCGAGAGATTTTTATTGAAAGCAGCACCAAAAAAAAAAAAGAAAATCTTCTACATCAAAAATGAATCTTTTCCAAATTATGAATATGAAAATTGACTTTGACTTCTAGATGAAAGCAATGAAATCATCTCCAGATAAATAAAGGTATGTGTTACGTTATTAATTTTAAGTTTATTTAAATCTCTGTCTAGTTTAATTCTATCTTTCCATCATATGTAGAGTGCAGGACAAAAGTCTTCATAAGGCCACCATTTCAATAGATGAAATTGTATAATCTGCTCACTTTGTTTCAGCAAACATTTGAAGCAAGTTGACTTCACTTCATTGATCATCATTGAATTCTTCATTGATGTTATGTGCTATTGCATCTACATCAACCACTAGATATGCATTTACGTAAATAAATTAATTTAGTTAAATTTAAGTCAAGACTATAGCTGCATTAGTCCGGGACCATAAACCGCATTGTATATCAAAAACCACGCAATAAAAATATTGCATTGTACGAGGTTCGCCTGAACAAAGCCTTTGTAAGCAAAAGGGTGACTTCAAATTGGCTGATGAGTTAATTCAGTTTTGCCAGCAACCTATTTTGAATGGTTATGAGCCACGAAATTCCATTTATTCTTGTACCCCCACAAGTGTAAACTCACTATTACATCTGTCTCTCTATCAAATGTTGCATGAACAATAGTCATAAGTCACAAGTTTATGACCATTTATAATTAAGAAAATTGAATAGTGGCATTTATCATTACAGTTTCTATTTCCAATAAACAGTAGAATAAATAAATATACATGTATATTATATAATGTTTATAGAAAAATGTAAACGCTTTTCTGTTTGTACACGCTAATCTCAGAAACGGCTTAACCGATTTCAATGCGGTTTTTACTGGTGTATTTTAGTAAGCTTCCTGTAACATATAAAATTGATTTCATTCCAATCGGCTAACAAACAAAAAAGTTAATTTAACTAAAATAATGCGCCTTGGACAATATCAAATCATTGAATAAAAGTCTTGCCGCTGTAGTCATCGAAAACAAATCATTAATATAATTCCATGAAATCCTGGAATAACTGAACTGAAAGTAACATGTGATATTTTCTTAAACAATTTCACAAATAACTGCAAGAAGTATTTACTAGCCGCGTTGGCCATAACAAGCCCTTGATAAGTGTTACAAAATAAGAAAAGCATGTGGAATTTGCAAATAAATATGTTATCTTATCACAATCCTTTTGGGATGAAGTTTTATTCTTTGAAGAAATTAAGTTCTGCAACAATTCGGAATAAAACGAAAGCAACTTGTGTGGAGGAAAAAAAGTAAGAAGAAACTTATGTATCAACAATATTTTTAAAACACAATGATGGGGCAATAATGGTGCAGGGTAGGGGTAATATGGTATGGCTAACAGTGTTGGAAAACTAACCTTTATCGTTAAGGACTATATCAATATATGTATCAATATAAAGGAGAATTTACTTTAGAGCATCCAGAAATTGGAGCACCAAATTCAGTAGCATTCAACAATCTCTAAAACTATGCTACGAGAAAAACTTTTAGAGGAAAGTGGCGAAATGAGTCTTAAAGACATACGAATTGATATATTCCATTCTAAAATGTCTTATTGAAGTCCTAACAAGATTTCATTTGTGGAAATTATGTTATCAATGAATAAAGTAAAATAGTTGGAGGAAAACCTTTAACAGAGACAGAGACAGCCAAAATAACAGCTTAGAAGAGTGCTGGCCTATATGTTGAAGAACTATTTGTAAAGAACGTAAAAATTCGGAAAGTTATATTTGTTTTTTTGAACATAAAATGAAATGCTGAATACAAATTATAATCAGTAGTGCGGATGGCTTATTTACTTTGAGAAAAGCTTCAAATATCCATGACTTAGTTGCCAATTTAAAGGAAAAAAGTGGTAGTAATAGACATCTTATTGAGAAAGCTTAATAAATTAAGAGATGAAAACTATAGGAAAACTTTCATTTCATGCCAATCCCAAAGCATAAGCCCATAGTTTTTATCACACTCATTTTACCAGAACTACACTGGTATTGCAATATCTTTTGAAATATGAAAAAGTTCAGATTGGAAGGCCTCGATAACTCCAGATATTATTGTCACGCTTTAAGGCAGACTGGCTATCACTTGGACTTTCTAAAAATTAAAACATCCGGTAGCATGGTGAGCGAAGCTGTCTCAAATTATAGATTGGCGTTGAAAACTCTTAATGCAACTCCTTCAGTAATCATAAGTATAAACATATTAATGCTCCAATTTAGAATCCTCAGATTTTTCAATCGTTACAACTCAAATGGTATCCACACTCAACGAATCTAAGGATTATTGAAAATGTTTGGAAAAGGTTGCCTAGAAAAGTTTATGGTTCAGAACAATGATATCGAATCATACCACATCTTATTCTCTTGAAGTATGTATATAAGCGAACTGTAAGAATCAATCACAAACTGGTTTTTTTCTTACTCAATGTGGTAACTAAACTGTATGTGCCATCATTTATACCAATGTTACTGAACATGTTGCTTATTTCAGAGTAACCCGTTGTGGTTGACAAATAATAAAGTATTGCATACTTATTGGGATATTATATAAAAATCTTGTTTCAATGTATTTTAAGTTTTAACTTTACTTTATTTTTATTATTTGTTGCTATAGCTGTAATAAAAATACACACTCTGTAAATTTTTAAACTGTCAACACATTATGGCTCTTGAGAAATAGTAATAGCTGACAGACAGGCAGACAGATAGACATGCGGACGGACGAACGGATGGACGGAGAGCGGTGGTTTACTAATTGGGTTCCGTTAGCACCCTTTGAGTATGGAGCTATTAAAATAATGCAAAGGTATACTATTCATGTAGCACGGTGTTTATGTTAAAAGATGTTCTCATATTTTTATGATTTAAATCATGTATTAGACCTGAGACCTGAGACCTTTGACATTGTTCATTTTTGACTTTTGTTTTTAAATAAATTAATTAGAGTTTAGTTAAAAATATTAAAAAAAATACTATTAATAAAGAAAATTGTTTAAAACCCACATACATAATTGGATTACTAGTGACGATCAAAACTATTTCGCCTAGTTCCCTGTTTAAGAAGCTCCAGCGGTCAACCTGAACCTCAACAAAGTAGGCAATGATTTGTACTCATACCCATTACATTTTATTGAACATTGAAACTAAGGAACTTTTATTATTTCTCCTTCTCCTTCTGCTCTGGTTTTTTTGTGCCTTAAAACATTTTCCTTGCATGCAGGATTTCCCAAGCTTTCCATCTTATATACTTACATGTTTGCTATACTTTTTTATGCAAAATATGTCTCATTGGCCTTGTATATGAAGACACTGTCTTCGCAATTGGATTTGGGTGGCTTAATTACATGTTACTTTGTCTGGACGAGTAGGTTACGATGCAGAGTTTCATTACAGACACTCCAGGGTGCTCCCACAATTGTGCGTAGAGTTTTATTTTTCATTATTTGTTGCTTCTTTATGTGACATATGCCCCATACTTGAATGTCATAATTCCATGTGGGTTTCACAATCTGTTTACAGTATATGACAACTTCATTATTCGCCGAGCGTTTACTTTTATTATTTAACAACCAATGTATTCTGCGTATGTGGTATGCCCAAGTAAGTTTCGAGTCCAAATGTACACTGCAGTTCATGCATGTTTTTGATATGGGACTGTTGGGTTGTCTTGTGTTAAATTAAACGTCTCGCAAATTTCCTCTCTGAAGTGTAAATATTACATTTGCATAGTTTTCCTCGTTGATGAGAATATTCCACCTCTTTGACCAAACCTGGATGTAATGTGTAAGTTTGAAAAAGGCACACTGTGATACTGTTGATCATTTATTGAATAATAATATTTTTGGAAACTTACACATGCATGTCAATATTCGACATAATACTATGTATGTACAATATAAGTAGAAGTTGAGTAGTAAAGCAGTAGAGTTTACATAAGTTTATGTCCATAATATTTGAAATATTGCATTACGGTTTATTGTTTTTGGAAAGACTAGTTTTTTTTTATAAAGAAAAAAAAATGAGAAAAAATAGTGTAGAGTAGGCGTCATTTATTATTGCCCATTTATTGAAAGCTTTTAAGCCATGTCGTGCCACATTGAAGTAAATATTTATATTACATATGCACATTACATAGTAGGTTCCACATATGTGCTAAATTAAAATAAAAAAATAAACTTTAAAAAGTCTCCTCCTACATTGCTTTTTTTGGACTTCATTTAAGGCGAATTTTTGTTAATTTTATTTCTCTTATTTCTTTTCGCTATTTCTTATGTGTGTGCTTTAATGTATGCCAATCTTTTTATACATACATATGTATAAGCAAGCAGTCTCAAACCCACATAGATATATGTTCATAAATGTGTTTAATTTTTCTTTATATTTTTCAACACCTACAATGTGTAATGTGTAAATTGGATTTAATGCATTTAAGCACACACAGATACACCTTATTACATGTGTATAAGTTTGTTATATGGTCACCTCAGTGTATCTGCAACCTCATGGGGCCATACGGGTTTTCGGTGTATGTGTGTGTGTGTGTGCGAGTGTATAAGGATTGCACATGTAACATTACTCATGCTTGGTCATTATTTCACGTTGCATGTTTAATATGCACGCCTGCAAAGCGAAACCAGAAAGTTAATAGATATAAAATGGCAAGTATATCTTCAGTTATACCGAAGAATTCATACCCAACAAATCAATACACACACACACACACACACATACATACACTCACATACGTACACAAATTCTAATTGAACCCAAAAAAGTATTTGGTATAATTTTCAACTCAACTGATATTCTACAGATACATTTACAAACAAACAAAGGATTGGTCATTGCTTTGTTGATTCTGCTTATATAATACAATAGAAGATATATTTTCTAATTAAAACAGAGTCAGTCCTTTATTCATTCCATACTATTTGCATTGATTGACAGTAGAATTTTAAACTGATATCTCCAAAGAGAAGTTGAAATTATGAATGGTAAAAGAATCTACATAATAAATTAATCAGTTCTCTGTGCATATTATTTACAATACCAACTGTTGTTCTGATTCTTACAAACATATCCATAAACTTAATAAAACCATCTAACCGAAAACTAAAATAAATATTTAAAAAGGCACACCACCAGCAATAAAAAAAAAAAAGGAAACCTGTTAAAAAGAATGGTATTGTAATATTTTTCAGTGAAATCTATAATTTCCTTTAAAATGATTTCCCCCCATAAACGAATTTACTTAGTATTTCTAGATACTAGTAAATTCAATGCTCTCATGTTTAAAACACATTTAAAAAGACTTCGAAGAATCTAAGTAGTTGAAGCACAAAAAAATATTGTATACGTGTATGTACATAGACTTGGGGTTGAAATGCTAAGTACATATTTCACCTTTGTACATACTTACATTTAGTTACATTTTAATTTTCATTTTAATTACACAGATTAATATGAGATGAGTATGAATGTACATAACATATTCTATGCAACAATGCATGATTTACAGATGAACAGAAAGTTGATCAAAAAAGGAAATATTCACCCAAAATGGTTATAGTTTCATACTCATCCATATTGTACTCATAGATGTTTAAATTCACCATATTTCTAGAACTTAGGGAAGCATAAACGTTAAATTATTTATCCAAAATTTAAATTAATTTCTTCTATACAATTTCATAATCATGAATATTGTTGCAACTTTTGTTACACATACTTGAAATCTGATTTATTTTTGGACAAAAAAATATATCATCATATCAACTTTAAGCCCCTATTACGTGGTAATATAAATTTAAATATTGAGCAAACAATCAGAACAACATCTTTGGCATAAAAAGTATAGCAAAGACGATGTGCATGATGGAAATCTTTGGATATCCTGCATGCAATGAAATTGTTTTAAAGCACAAAATGCAGACCAGAAGGAGAAGGAGAAATTATAAGAGTTCCTTAGTTTCAATATACAATAGTATGTAATAGATATGAGTCCAACTTATTCCATGCTTTGTTTTCGTTTCTTCATGACATCTGAACTCGAAAATTAATTTGCCGATTGCTCCGAAATTTTGACACAACATTCCAGTCGATTATGGTTGTGTTTTAGATTATTTATTATTTATAAGAGTATACTTCCTACAATAATATTCATATTTCCATACTCTAAACGCTATCTTGTTTACTAAAAAATCAACACACACTATTCTAAAATTTTAAGCGATCTGTTGTTCGTCACAGTACATATGAATGTGGGTGTTTTAAATAAATAAAAAAAATATTGCATACTTTTATGGAAACATTTTGATACAAGTAATTTTTATTAAAAACCTTATATTTTCTTTATTCCCATTGCTTTTGTTGCTATTGCTATTGCTTTTGCTATTGCTTTTGCTATTGCTTTTGCTATTGCTTTTGCTATTGCTTTTGCTATTGCTTTTGCTATTGCTTTTGCT
>JBANCV010001203.1:0-17883 GCA_037040105.1 Amiota albilabris | reverse complement strand
AAGGCCATCCCGGTTGACGAGCTAAAACACTCATTCGAATCACTTTTAAATCGTGCAAATCGTTGTATTGAGTCGGATGGAGACTATTTTGAATAAATGCAAAGTTTCATTCCAAACTATTTTGTATTTTTTTTTTTTTTTGAAAAGTTCAGAAACTTTTGACACACACCTTGTATAAGCAAGATCAGATTGACAATATACAAATGTTTACCAATATAATGATGAAAAATATTACCCAAATTGGACAATGTAACCAATGAAATTGATAAACTCCCCGTTCTTTTTGAACTTACAAATAATAAGAATACATTATCTTAAAATTAGAATTAGTTTTTTTTTCTTACATTGTGTGGGATCTATAAATGATATACATATAGTAATCAAATCGGTAAATATGTATTATGTATGTGAATACTCTTTGAAACAATATAGAAATATCCTTTACTGTATACGTATGATATATTGTCCTGTTATTTTCACGAATTCGAATTGCTTCGAAATTAAATATAAGTCATAAGTTTTTCTTAGGTCGTAACATATGTAACATATTTAAATTCGATCTAAATTATTTTAATAAATAATCTAAAAGGGTACTAAATTATTATTTTTCAAGACCCCCATTGATGATTTGGTTGATTAGACATTTTAATCTGAAGTGTCAATTTTTATAAGTTTTACGGAATTTTATATATAAATTCTAGACAAAGTTTTGTCCTATATATTTAAAATAAAGACCCTCGATATATCTAACGAGATGATCAGATATTGAGATCATTTTTGATAATTAATTAATTTTAAGAAATGCAATTTTTCTTGCTTATCACCCTGCAAATTTACTACATCTAACCACATTGCCAACCCATGAGGTCTGACCCCATAAAGTTTGAAAATAACGAAGTGTATGAAAGTTTCGGTGTGATTAATTGTTTGTTATTTTTTTTTTCTTCATGTTTTTTATAATCAATAAAAAGTACTTAAAAAGCACTAATAATAATAATAATAATAAGAATTAAAAAAAAAAAAAAAAAAATTGTTAAGCAAGGTGTGTCGATCTTTGGATTAATATGTACTCGTATTTATAAGTATGCCGCCTGCCTCTCGGTTTATCATACCATATAAGCTAAGCATTTATGTAATAATAATAAATTTTATTTAATTTTTATCTTTGGTGTCTCGCCACTTATGGATTTTAAGTTAGGTTTAATCTGCCTCTACTTATGCCTCCCCCATTCCATATAACTCTACTCCACTCCACTCTTCACTTCTATGCACACTACAGTAGCACCTACATAAGTATACGTAACGTATTTTTTTTTTGCCTCCTTTTTCTTTACTTTTCAAAATGTTTCTCAAGTCATTGTGCGCTTTTATTGTTGTTACTACTTTATTATTTTGATGGTGATTTCAAATATAATTTGCATGCAAAACGTGTGATAATCTGAGGAATTTCTAAGGCCAGAGATCTCTTAAATGGTTGTTGAAGGAGTTTTTCTTTTTTTTCTTTTTTGTTTTTTTTTTTTGTGTAAAGACGACAATAGAAATGAGAAGAGTTGTGAGGAATTGAGATGAAGAGGGAATTGATTGAAGAATAAATAACTTTAAGACTTCATAGGACTGAACAAGATAAAGAAGGGGTAAGAAAGGCGGGCAATAATAAGGGGGCACCGACATATAAATTTCAACCATTTAGTATCATAAAGAATTGAATTCCATAGGGGACAGCGGAGAGTGTAAAGTGAAGGGTCAAGAAAAGAGATTATATGTACTTATAATAATATTCAATTCAATTCAATTCAATTTTAATGCATGATAATAATAATAATAATACGCATTGAGAATCGTTTTGAAACTTTAAAACTAATATGGTGAAATAATTTTATTGATACTCTTACATAATACCATTATTAAGGCTAAGAATTTTTACTTTCCAATAAACATTTGTTTTATAGAATTTTATGAAAGGAAAGAGAACTTGATAAATTATATGGACAATGGATAGATAAAATATAATCCTTTAAATTGAATTGCAAATTTAATATTTGTTGCTGTTCAGAGAAAAACCCCCCCATTAAAATAAAAAGACAAATCGAAACAAAATAATTTATTTGTCTAGTGAGAAGTTTAAGACAATAGGATAGGATAAGATAAGATATAGAAAGCTGCCCACGTTCGGTGAGAATGTAACCAGAAGCCATAGTACCCATTGTGATGCCTGGTTTAGACTGCTCTTAGCTTCAGTATAATTCGACCTCACCGCCAAGACATCGATTTCAGGTTCCTTACAACTACTGAGCCCCCTTGTCTCCATACTATGTGGCAGTCTAAATACTGATATTTGTTTAGCTGATGATGATTATGTTTGGCTATTAAAAAATTATTAAAGAATGAAAGAAGATGAAAAAATAGAAAAAAAACACAAATCAATTTAGGAAATAATGAGCACAAAATGTATTGCAAATTATTGTAGATACAATGCTAAATAACAATAATGATGATGATGATGAGTGAAAACACCAAATCGATACAAAGTAGATAAAAATACTCGTCGTACATAGAAAACAACATATTATGGATTAGATATATGAATTAAGTCAAGGAACATATGACTCTAAAGCGGGGTAGTACAAAATTTTGCAGCTTACCAAAGTTTTAAATATTGTATTTTCCAATTAACGTGCTTTATTGTTCTAGAAGTTAAGGGTTAAAATTTGCTATTCAATCAGAATTAAAAATCTTGTAATTTCTACGAATTTATGTAAACAGAAGATTGATTGTCCAACTGTGTGACTTTTTGACATGGTAAGTTGTCCAAAAATTTCATGAAGGCAAAGGCCTCATAAATAGTGACAATCTGCATTAGATTCTATTATTATTTATTATTACTTCTACCAAGTCAATTGGCAATGCCGTGCAAGAGCCATTTAATCACACTGGCAATGAGACTTTTTTTTTTTGTTTGTGTTTTTGTGCTAATCACCTATGTCTTCTCTCAATCTGATAGCTCATAGGCTCAGGTAGGACACTCCTGATTTTAGGCGATAGGCGCGTTTTCATAGGCAATCTAGTCAAAAGAAGGCCAGAACACAAGTTATAAGCCTAAACAAGACTCCATCAGTTCTGTTGATTTTTAAAAAAGTTATTAGCAGATCGCGATGGACTTTGAATACGCAAATGTTTTAACATTGATTGATTAATGTATCTTTTAATTCCAGAATTATTTAAATCAGATATCTGCTATCCTTATTTTAATATTGGAAACTTTTAAATTTTTCGCTAATAGCAATGATAAATCAATAGACAATTTAATGGTGCCAAGTCAAGTCATTCATTCATTTATATATTCATTATTGGCTTCGGGAGCAGGAGCTGAAGAAAGGAGAAGAAGAAGCAGAAAAAAAAAGATTAAAAACGAAATGCTAATTAAGAATGATCAACTGATGATGATGATGTTGATGACGACCAGAAAAATGAACAGATAGAAAATGACTTTACATGAACTAATGATATTAATGATGATGATGTTAATCTTAATAATAATAATAATGATGTATATAACGATGCGTGTAATGGGGCAGTTATAAAAAAAAAAAATATTGCAGAATAATTGCATACTTTTTAAATTAAGGGGAAAAAACATCTTATGAGTGAAAAGAAAAATGAGGAATATAGCAAGCATATTAAATTTCGGTCTTATTAATGTTCAGATACACTTTACACATATATATGTACATATCTCATATTATTATTATTATTATAACTATTAACATTGTAAGTTAAGCTTAAAAACTAGAACTAACATAGATAATAGATATAGGCACTGGCTGCTAAGGCCTTCAGCTATACATATACGAACATTGTGACGCCTTTTGAGTTTTGGGTGGAGACTCATTGGCTATCATGGTCTCTTTACTGACAGGTTCTTGCCATACAGTCAGGCGTCTATATTGATTAATTCTGCCACACTTGCAGATTCATTGATCCAATCCTTTGAATACAATCTCAATTGGTCAAACTATTTGGTCTAAGTGAGTTTAGTGTAGCTGCCACTCAGCTATATATATTAAAAATTAAAGTTTTTTACTAATCTAAGAAAAACGAATTCTTACATATTACAAAGGTATGTGCATAGAAATCAGTTGCAATATAGGAGGAAATTTCTTGGCAAAATCATAGGCACTTGAATGGACAAAATAGATTGATTCACTTAGTCATATGTATTCTCTGAAACATAATTCTATGCATAGTAAACTAAATATGATTTTACATTAGTGTTAGACTTTTTCTTTTCTCAATCTTGTCAGATTCTCTTGCTTTACATCCGACGCACGGTTTTATGGATACTAAAATACTACATATTTATGATAACAGGATAGTTTCATACACGTGTTGTGAACTGTGTTCTTTCAAATGTCTGTCTTTATTAATTGGGTGTATCAACCTAGTGATGCTTATACTATATATACTCCAATGCACGATTCTATGCATTCAAAATTTATATATGATCATAGTACTATATTGGTTTCATACTAGTGTTGTGAAGCTTTAAAAAAAAAAAAAAAAAACAAAAAAAAAAAAACAGCAAACTCTTGAAGTTGTTTGACAATTTCACATTTTATTTAATATTTTTCTCTGGTTTTACTGTTTCATTTCGTAAGTCTTTATACTTTGTCATGAAGTTTGTTATGCAAAGAAGGCGACATCGTAGATCCCATAAATAATATACATTCTTGATCAGTGCGACGAGACGAGTTGATCTAGCCATATCCATCTGTCCGTCTGTATGTATGCAAACTGGTCTTTCAGTTTATGAGCTAGAGTGTTGAAATTTTGTACGGAGCTTTCTTTTTACCAAATGCAGCACATTTGTCGGCATCAGCCGAATCGGACTACCTCCCATACAAACCTTCTAATCAAATTCCTGTTTTTATTGTTTTTTGTATTATCAACTTGACGCTATAAGTACCTGGCTCATATCCAACAAACATGAATATTTCAGGGTCCTCGGACTATCAAGAGAAGTACCTACCATACAAAGCCCCTATTTAAATTCATGTTTTTATTAGAAAAACTTTTTTGTGTTTTGTGCTATCATCTTGGATACAATAGCTTTCTGATCAACCATGTAACTTTCAAGATCCCAGGATTAGTGGATCGCATAGCTCCCATAGAAAAAACATTTTTCTAGTGGATTCGTGAAGAGTATTACCCCTTCGGCATAGTCGAAGATACCCTTCTTTCTGGTTTCTTCACTAAAATTGATAGCACAAAGAAAGAAAGAAACATGGGGAAATCTTACCGGCTTTTTATTTGTTTTTGTTACCTCTTTTTCGGTTAATTTTATGCACAAATTGTGTATATATATTCGGTTGGTGCTTTATTTATTATTTATTCTTTTCTTTATTTAATTTATTCAAATTCAAAGTTTGTCGAAATTTCTAGTTATTTTCACTTTCTTTTCCATTCTTTCATTTATCATATACTAAGTTTCAATGGAATTGACAACTCTTCTTCCTCTCATTTCGTCACCTCTCTCCTCTCAATTCATTACTCTTTTACTTTGTTTTCGTTCATATTTTTGTTACTGTTTTAATTTCACTTTTTGTTTTTGTTTGTTGTCTTTCAATATTTGTTTAAGACACAACAATTCTTGTTTGTTGTTGAACTTGAAGTGTGAAATGAAAAGGTAGAAATATGTTGTTGTATATAATACAACAAATCAATGGATCGAAAGAACAAGATCGAGTATAAGACAAGAAGAAAGAAATTTCAGGCCTTGAGTTAACTCAAGATTACTTATCTCGGTTTTTCTTATTGATTGTTGTGTGATTCCATGGAAAGAAATTTAATCTCTCATAAAATAGAAACATTGTACAAATAACACGGAATTGCAAGGTTATAATATCCCATATTAGAGGTCTCCAACAGCATCGTATAACTTATAGTGTTTCTACTTGCTTTTCCATATGTAGCTTTTGTTTATCGGTCCTTCTTGATGTTGTTTTCTTCTTTTATCCATACCAAAATGGGGAATAAAACTTTGAGATCTTATAATAAATTCGGGGACTTCTATTGTGTATTTTTATTAAATTATAATTCTGCTGGTGAAATGTTTCAACATCTTTTTGTTTTAATTGTATTTTTCTATACTATACATTTAAAAATACGAGCTAATCGTGAACTAGACGGAAGCCCAAACAGTGTTCTCTTAGAAATGTTTGTTTTCAGCTCTTTCGATGGCACCAGTCAAGCAATCTGCTCTAGGGAATTCAAACTCATCTGTAACAAAGTCATAGGGTCCAGTCAATCACCTTGGTAATTCGGACTCTTCTATAACAAAGTCGTTGGGACTGCGCTATATAAGAGATCATTATAGCATTGTATATTTATGTATGTTATGAAGTTACCATTCCTGCTTGACTTGCATTGGATGCTCTTGTGAAAGCGCCTTATTTATCTTTAAGTGGTATGTGACCTTTACGAAACTAATTTTATTCTAATTAGATTCTAACATTCTTAATTGCAACATCGTCATTCTTCGCCATTTGTACTTCATTAAATAATCAACAGTAACAACTACAACTAAGAATAGTAACAATTAAAAACCGACAATAAACACACAACACATCTCACAGTACAGTAGACAATCACTTTGACAGACCAAATGTGTTTGTTGTCAATGAAAACAATAATGATGATGATAATATTGTTAATAATAATAATGACGATATATTGTAACGTATGTTGACATAAGTAGTGTGTGTGGCAAGTTGTAGAAATACACTTAGGTGTGCACGTCCGACCTACCTACGACTTAAGTATTACATATATGTATGATGTATATTTTTTTTTTTTTGCTAACTTCCTTGCTTTTTTTATTGTTGTTTTTATTGTCGCACCCCGGTTTGTCATACAATTATTCTGTTAAACTCTTTCAATATTACTATGTACTACGTATAACAACAGCAACAATGATGATGATGATAATAATAATGGCATGATTTCTTACTTTCCTTTGTATTTTACTCGTACTTCCTACACTTGAACGGAAACTGAACTGAGCCAAACAACAAAAACAAAAAAAAAAAAAAAATGTTGCAACTTTAATGACAAAAACAACAACAATAGGTGCAATTACAACAAAAATAGGAAAAAAAAAAACAGAACCATGACAAGAAGGGGGAATGGAATGGAGAAAAGATGAAGTTGAAAAAAAGAAATGTCAATGCTATAACTGTCACAACTCTGACTGACAGACAACTCAACTGACTACTTGACTAACTGATGAGTGCAGATGTCAAGAATACATGCTGCTCTCTACTCTGAATGACTGATTGACTGAATGAATAAATGATGAACAAAACTAGGTATAACAAATAAATGAAGATTGATTGTTGGAAGGATGCAAATAAATAAATGAAAGAAAGGAAGGAAGGAAGGAAGTTAGATTGGACAATATTTAATTTCATACAAAACAAGAAACAGATTAATATCTTTGGTTCATTGAAACTTCCACATATGTAAGTATCTTTCATACCTGCTGAAAAATGTCATGAATTTGAATCCGCGTTTGAAGCGGTAACTCCAACATGGTTGATGGATATGTAACAGTAACTAATAGTGTCCAAATTTCAGTTCAATAAGTCAAAAAATACAAAAACTTTCTAATAAGAACATTAATTTAAATGAGGGCTTGTATGGGAGGTACCATCCTGTTATGAGATCATGGAAATTTATATGGTTACGACCAGAATCTCATAATGTCCAAATTTCAATTCGATCGAACCATAAATAATTTCGCTACTAATATTACCAGGCAAAGTAAAGAAAAGTATATAAAACGCTCTCCTGTAAAATTTGGTTTTTGGTTCATATGATCATTTTGCTCAAAAGGGTCGTTATGTTTAGAGTTGTTTTTGTTTAAAGAACTATGGCTTGCTTTAGTTTACCTAGCCTTACATATCAGTTCTTGAACTTAACTTTAGTATGTGGATTAATAAATGTTAGGTTGGTCCTTATTTGTATATGTTGCAAGTAAAGCCGGAATCCGAAACGGGCCATATAAAACTCTTACTACACCGCCACTCCATTCATTTATACCTGTTTTCGATGAATTTCCTTCAACTCAAATCGGCCATCCGACAAACCAGAGTAATGAAATGGATTCAATCGGCTTTTGAAACTTGCTTTTTTGATAGCATGCTACAAGGAGCTTGTCACGAAGTTTGTAACGCAAAGAACGAGACATCGTTGACCCCATAAAGTATATACATTCTTGATCAGCACGACAAGACGAGTTCATCTAGCCATCTCCAGATCCGTATGTCTGTCTGTATGGAAACTAGTCTCTCAGTTTTTGAGCTAGAGAGGTGAAGCTTTCCTATTACCATACGCAGCATATTTGTCGGAATCAGCCGAATCGGACCACTAGGAGTGTACCTCCCATACAAACCCCCTACTCAAATTCATGTTCTTATTAGAAAAACTTTTTTGGTTTTTTTTTTTCTATGGAATGAAATTTGGACACAATAGGTTTCTAATGCATATCCATGTAATTTTATTGGATTACTGGATCGCATAGCTCCAATACAAAAACATTTTCTAGCGTGAAGAGTATTACATCTTCGGCATAGTCGAAGATACCCTTCATTCTGGTTGTTTTTTTTTTTTTTTGGTTGCTTAATTGCTATTTACAGTAATTACCTCAATAAAATAAAAACTAACTTAATACGGTGAAAATTATGAGCGCTAGAGGGAAATATACAGATTTTTCATATACATATATAAATATAAAGATTTACCAAGTGAAGAAACTAGACATTAGATTTGTTCTGTATATATCTCTTTATTAAATTCAATTTATGTAAAAAATGCAAATAAAGATATGAAGTACAATAAAAGAAAAGTCCAAATAAATAAAAGACATAAACTGCTACAGACGAACAAATTTAGATATTTATGTATTTAAGATCTATATTGTACAATGGACTTAATTTTATGACTACAATAATGAGAATATTTAGTCATGAGCGTGTTTTCCTAGGGGCAACACATGTACATCATAATGTTCACGATCTTGAGTAAGAATTCAGATACGTTGATTTATACATTTATAACAAAAAGATCGACGACCTGACGTGTGACTAGATATTTTGACAATTGTAAAAATTGTTTAGTTTCGGGTAATCCCCTTAATTTTCTTATGCTCAGAGCCTCCACTGCTTGATACTAGCAACAATGAATTGAACTCAATAGTGAATTGATAGTGATAATGATATATTGTGATGAGGGGATCAATGAAAGGAAAAACTCAATTGAAACTATATTGCATTGAAAATATAAATACTTAAATAAATATAAATTGAAATAAACTTAAGAAGTTGTTGTATTTGCGTGTGTAGTACTTCATTATATACATATACAATATGTAGTAGGATTGTAACGGAGGCCATTTTATCGGATGCGGAGGTGGGTTAGTAAAGAAAAAAATTTAGTTTTTCAATATTATTGAAGATAAAAATGAACGAATTGGTAAATAAAATTTATGGGAGCCAAATTACGTTTAACACATAACAATTTTGCAGCTCTGTTACCTTTTAAGCTATTTCACAATAGTTTGCAAATTAAACGGGCTCTGCTGCAGAACCTCTACGTGTAATATTATGGGTAAAATTAATGATGATCGGACAATCCAATCCATCGAAAACTTTAAAAATGTTAAGGGTCCAATCTTGGGTCGCTTACAAATTGATTTGATCTCTGATCTCTCTCTTTTGAAGATGTATGATTACTTGAGTAACGAAAAAGTTTATTGGAATAATAATATGTATGAGTTTACATAGATGTTAAATATCTCAAGAACTGAATGAGTAGAAATAACTAATCCATGATAAAATGATTAATTCTCGATGTTTTTGTATACTGAACTGAACTGAACTGAACTGAACTGAAACTAAGAAATCTTGTGTGGTAAATGTGGTATGTGGGTGTGAGTCAATCAGTGTCTAAGCTATTGGGTGGGTTGATGATAAAATTATTAATAGATTTTGTAATACTCAACTTAAGTTTTGTCTATAAAACAATGAATAATATGAATGAAAATTGTGCAAGCTTCCTTTACTATTTATAATATTTATATAGAATTTAAATAAGTTGCCACAAAATAAAAGCAATAAGTATTCGTATCGAATCGAATCGAATCGAATCGAATCGAAGCGTTCAATTATGTTATCATAAATGATTTTCCAGTTTGGCGCGCTTCTCCTCTACTGTAATAAATAATCAGCTACTCATTCATATAAGTAGTAGTAGTGGGCTTGTCTTTTACTACTACTATAATAGTATTGAATTAAACCTTCTTTCCTTGCAATATTATTATTTCTCTTACTAACATATTATTAAAATTATTATTGTTGGTGATGATTGGTGGCTTTGACATTCATGCATCAGTTTCGCTTTTCATATGCAATGCCTGCCCCTATATATAGATGAGTACTATAAAAGCTTCGTAGTTGTTTTGTTGTCGTTTTAGTTGTCGTACACACATAATCCAAATCCAAAATCCAGTTAACTGCTAACTGCCATAACTAGTACTTACATTGTATCCATAACCCCCTCTCCGCCGCCGTCGATCTCAATACACCAGTTAAGTCAGTCAATAGCCTTTACCAACCAATACAATTCAATATCACCACCACCTCAATGCGTTCCGCTCTCTTTTGCATAATACAATAATAATAATAATAATAATAAAAGCTAAAAATAAAACATAAAAGTAAAGAAAAAAGTTGCACATTTCAGTGGCAAATTGTGCGTGGTTGATTGTGTTTATGTTTTTTGTATTTACTATATTTGTTGCCATTTCTTGTTTGGATTTTGGATTTGGATGTTGATTTGGAAATTCAAGCTTTTGACTGGTGGCGGCTGACGACAGACAGTAGCACTCCAAACATAGTGTGTATGTGATGTCAATGGTTATGGCTATCATATTAACGCTTTTACATAATGTTTGTAACACCTTAAAGAAGTCATCGACACTAAATTTAAGGTAAGAAATATACTATTTTCCCGGTATGGATTGATATGGGGAATGACTATTCTGATATTGTCAAAGATAATGCAAATTAAGGGGTTATAATATAATTGTTATCTCTGATCGCTAGTTACTATTACAGAAGGGTGACAAGGCAGTGGAATTGATCTTGAGATTTATTAAATAATTTATTATTTATTAATTATTTATTAAAAATGAGCTATCAAATTGAATTTTTGTCACACACCCCCGATTACTGGAACAGGCATGAGGTGATTGGAATCATTGATACATTTCACATTGATTATTTGAGAACCAAATGCCGCCCTAAAAACTATATTATTACAGTTTTAATTTTAGGAAAATCACACTTCAGTAAAATCTATTACAAATTTGACTAATGTATTTGTTGAAATCGATACGGTTGCTTAACGATTATGTTAGTACGAGTTTGTAAGACTCTTGATTTTGTAATTTTTCCTATTTGATATTTTGATTTTTTGTGATTTTTGAAAGGCATCTAATTTTCGGTGGTACTGAAGTTAATATTGTTGTTGTTAACCTTTACTCGATCCGTTCAGATTCAGTTCAGTATGACTTGGTTTGGATCACTCACTCATACAAATCAGTATTTTCGCTAACCTGGGTCATTGTCGTTGTTATCATTATCGTTCGTCATTGTTAGGCAGCTTCCATCTGAATCGGAATCGGAATCTGACTCTGAATCTGAGTCTCTTCTCTAAATGGAGTTAGTTCAATATTACAAATATTGTAACTTTCTTCGTATTTGTTCATATGATTTGTTTTCTATTTTCTTTTGTGGTAGTTTACCACTTATTAAGTATTGTAAGTACTTATACATACATATAAGTAATGTACTTATATGCAATACAATAAATATTCCAGTGTGTAATGTCTACGGTTCAATGATTCTTTGATTGACAATGATTTGAGGTTATGTTATCGCATTTGTGTTGTTCAGCTTCATAGGTTTGAGTAAGGAACATACATAATGTTAATGTGTTTATGATCTGTTAGATAGAAAAAACACTGAATTGATTTTTGAAACTAAAATTGAATTAAAACTGAAACTAAGTGGAATCAATAATGTGAATTTGAATCTCTCTAATTGAAATTTTGCATCCACTTGCCTTATACAGAAAATGAAAAATTTCATTATAAAAACTGTTCTCTTCTTTGTGTATTTTTATATTTTATACTCTTCACTTAGTGAATAGTATTTTAAGTTTGTCATGAAGTTGGTAACAGCCAGAAGGAGAGTTCGGTGAGACCCCATAAAATTATATACGTATGTACATACTTATATTCTTAATCAGCTCAACGAGACAAGTTGATTAAGCCATGTATGTCTTTCTATCTGTACGTATACAAATTAATACCTCAGTTTTGATCTAGAGAGCATAGCAATTTTGCACGATTTTTTCTTTTTACCATACGCTGCACATTTGTCTGAATCAGCTATGAAACAAACAAACCCAAATTGAAATTCATATTCTTATTCGAAAAACTTCTTTGTTTTTTGTTTTATCGAATTAAAATTGGGACAATATAAGTTCATGACCCATATATATAAATTATGTAAATTACTAGATCCTAGATCACATAGCTCTCATACAAATATTGCGGTCACAAACTCTATCCTTAAGACATGTCAAATCAATATTGTAATATTTCGGTGTCTCATACAGGAGCTTCGACAAAAGGGGATGCGTACAGAGTACATTTTCGGTGCAGTTTAAGATAACCTTCTTTCTGGTTTTTACTACTTACAATAAAATTACGGATTTACTTTATAGACAAAAAGTAGAATAGTTTTGGAAATTGTAGCCCAAAAGAGTCAGTTCATTTCGAAATGTGGTAGGGGGGAGTAGATTACACTCGTTCGTAAATAAATTTCCAATGTCTGCATTCCATCATACTATAGTAACAAGTTCCAGAATAAGTATCTTTGTATACCATACAGTTAATTTTCTTATTGTCATGGCATATACATATTTATATTTATTTTATTTATAAGTAAAGATAAGCCCAGTTTGTATTGCCCCTGATATGTTCGTATATTCATTCGTACATGGATATTTCGTTCATTGAACTTATTTTTTCTTTCTTAATTTTTTATTATAAAAAATCAAAACTTTCTTAATATTGTGTTGGTATTATTTTCTTTTTATCTTTAACGATATGTTTGACAATAACAAAATACAAAATCCAATTACTTGTGTGCTTCTGTTCTAGTGTAGTCTGTACTATGGCATGGGTCTCTCTCTCTTGAACTCTATTTGTGTTTGAATGAGTTCACATATTCTACTTATGAATGATGACATATTTTTGTCTGTGAGAAGTGTCAAAATAATAACTGAAACTGAAAATATGCTTGTCATTTGTCATTTGCCACTTGCTGCAATGATTTTATACCATTCTATTATATACGAGAATTGTGTATTGTGTGTTCACATGAAATGATAGGGATTTGTAATTTGTAATTTATTTATTTGTAAGTACATATGTATGTTCTTCTGTTTGTAGTTAGATACTTTCATAAATACTCGTGTATGACATATATTGTACATATGTACATCAAATATTATGTTGTCTATAAGTACATAACAATTGTTCATTATTGTGAAAACTTTTATTATTACATAGACAGGGGTGACACATAAAATTCTAGTGTTTTCGGCGTCGGAAGTTTTGTAATCCTCTCGACAAAACTGTAGGTTTCACAGAACTTCGAGAGGTTTCGTTTTTCAGAATGTTTTTATCGAATAACCAAACCAAATAGAGCTGCCAGCATATAAAAGAATTGTACTAAAATTTGTCGCCAGCTCTAGTGAATTTTTATCCTCAAGTACATGTATATAACTGGTGAATTTAACATTAGACGAGGTTAATTGCCACCATTTCACTAGTTTTTCCCTAGTCCCGATTTCGAATAAATAAAACTGTTCAATTTTAAAATAAATTCATTTAACGATGTTTTTCCAATGCTTACGGCTAAAAAATTCTGTTTACAAAAAATAAGTAAGTAAAGAAGGCAAATTGACCAATGTTTTTTTTTAAAGTATTTGAAAGAAATAAACAATTACAATTTAAATAAATAAATTTTTTTTTTCACTTTTGTTCTTACCTTGGTTTATGGTGCCACTGTATTTTTATTGTTTTAGTTATAAATTAGAAAATTTGCTACTAAAGTACTAATAAGAAAGATATGAACAATTAAAATTTAAATAAATACACATGATTCCACTTTTTTCTTTTTTAGACATGCGTTTCTCAGAATTTTTAGCTTTGTTTTCACTACAGTAAACATCACTTTAAATTACAAAAACCTTCTTAAATGCATTGGTTCCACAAAATGCATGTTCGTTACACTTTACAAAATTTCATAACGGTTCTATTTCATATTCATTAGATACGACGTTCCGCTCTCGACACCAGTTCAAAGAGAGTCAACAAATTGTTGCCTCTCAATTGTTCTCACTTACTCTGTTCGCCTCTGTTTAAAACGTGACTAGGAATTCGCTACCACAAAAGGGACTGGTGAATAGCTAGCGAAACGGGGACAATTGTAGCCGAGCCTATTGCAGGATAAGAGCTTCACTAGGAATGTTCATTTTACTTTATTTACACATTAGAAGCGCTTTCTATCCACCTGTTGTAATAATATGCTTCACTATGAGTTCCCCCGATTGCTGGTATTGACTCATATATGGTACATACAAACTCATATGATTGTTAAGGTAGCTGCAAAATAAACCGCTCTAAAAAGTATACTCGTAGTACAATATATTTCTTATTTTAGGGATTTAAAACTTTATTGAAACCTACTAGAAAAGTGCATGAACCAAATATTTGTCTGAATCATAACGATTCGATAGTAAGTAATTCTAAGTGGTTTTTTTAGTTAGATAGTCATTATAAAATCATTTTCAATTATTACTTTCGTTCATATATGTATCTTTTTAATCTTTTTTCTTTACTAATGGCTAATTTATTTAAAATTTGTGCCCTTGTCGAGTTGTTATTAAACTGAATGTTTTTCACCTTCACCCTCGGATATAGTATATTCCTAATAAGTTCGTTCGCTATTTATTCTCTTTTTTTTTGTGCAATTTAGCACAAAATGTTACGAGGGGATGTTTCATTTGTCATTAGACAACATCATACAAATCACATTGTGAACTGAATGAAATTATCGACTAATTGGCAGTATAAATGGTTCTAATTAAGGCGCTTTTATGTAAAGTGTAGTGTAATGGGTGATTGGCAGTGATTGGATTAGCCAATTTTGATTTTAGGCATACAAGTTTTGACAAGTGGGGGCTAGAATTTTAAATAGTTGTCACATTAGAAAAATTCAAGCAACGAATGTAAAACCATATGCATAATTGCAATAGCAGCAGACTATGCTTATAGGTGCTTCGAAGATTCTATAAAATAATCTTTTCACTCGGGTTTGTTGGAATAGAAATATGGAATCTTTTGTAATTTGATTAATAGAAAAATCTATTTTTGATTTGTGTTCGGAACTCCTCACAATGCTCATACGTCCAAAATATATTCACATCTGATTGTAAGTTTTATATTTATATCAAATATAAAATAATTTATTAAAATTATGCTGATTTCCGAAGAAAGTTAGAACCACCAAGAGGGTTTAAATTTGGTCTTATGTATATAGTATAATATTTTGCATTATTGGAATAGAATTATTTCAGATTGACAGAGAAGAATTAAAGAATCGGAGAATGAGGAGAATTTAACATACTACATACTTAATTTTATATGTTGGTTGAAAGGTCTTATTAGATGTCCCGGTATTTGTGTAAAACTTATACGACAAATACTTTAAATTTAAATTAAATAAATTTGTTAGGAGAATTGTGTTAAGCTTGGTTGTGATGGAAGAAAGTAGTGCAGATGTAAGATTTCAATTGCATTTTTTGTAAACTATAATTTTGTAAATAATTCTAGTTAGTTTAGCTTATGCAGGACGCTCGCCGAAAGAACGCGAGTTCAACCAAAAGCCTTGTAACACATTTTATTGCCTGAATTTAGAAAAGGTGAGGTACCCACTTATTAGAGTGTGTATGAGCTCAGAGATCCATTTCGGTTGTTAAGAGTGTCCGGGCGGCAATACAGCCTGGTTCATTCTAGTTACTTCTTGCAAAATATTAAGAATAAGTTATAGTTTTTGTTTTTTTATTATTAATTTTAAATTTCGAACATTAAAAATTATAATATAACAAATAAAAAAAAAAAAAATTCTGTAAATTCTCTCTTACAGCATTTCAGTCAGAGGTGATGTTATAGTTGTAGTTTTTTTTTTGTGTCTGACTGTCTGTCATGGCCTAAAATTATTGTTAATGGATCGTTGAGGGAGGGAAATTGGGTGGGATGAGCTTGATTATCGGAAAGACGGAAAAAGTCATTTAAAGTAATGAACCCGAATCCACACTTCTAACCCTTATAAAATGTGACAACATTGTTTATGTTATTACCGAATATCTCATGTTTTCTATTTTGAAATGAGTCTAAGTTAATGATAAATGAGATATGTAAATATGTATAATATTTATTTGTAGCTCTCATATTTGCAAGCAATTTGAGAGAAAATAAATACATGATGATTTACTCTTACAAATAAATTAGCGGGACTTATACAACAATGACATGATCATGATTATTATTATTAATATTATTGGAATCGTATAATATTGTATGTACAATATTTATGTTGATGCTGTTAACAACATTATTATCATAATCATTGTCATCATTAACGCCATCATCATATTCATATTAGTATTTTGTTTTGTTGTCGTTATTATTTATCGAAGCGTTGCAAAAGTTAAAATAAAAAAGCAAACTAAAAATGAGTTAAGCGGCGAGGAAAATGTACAATAAATATACAATACATAACAAGACAATACAAAATTATAGTTAAATATTGTTAGTAATCTTGCGAGGAAAGTACATATTAAAAAGAAAACAAAAACAGAAGAAAGAACTAACTGTTGCTTCCCCAAAACCAACATACACTACACTTTCCTTATGTATGTTATATAAATGGTGTACATCTGTGTGTATTTACATGAATATTTATGTTATTCTGCAATGTAGTATTTCATATGCCAATGTTGAGATCCAACCCCAGGGAATAGGGGAGCCAATTTCAAAATGTATTCGATGGCTTAAGTGACTAACAAACTTAGCCTTTTACCCTAAAGAAGAAAGAAGACAAATTTTTAAAACTAAGTGATAAAGTGAAGTGATTTGCCGCGGAAACAGGCGAATGGGTGCTTGGACCTGCCAATGCAATGCTTTCCTATTAATATGAATAAAAATACCTGCTTCTAATTCGCTCCATGCTAAAGGAATATGGTTAATACAATCATCCAATTTATATCATAATAATATTGTGTTTTCAAAGTTGCTAAGTAAAAGATTTTTTCAATACAGGAATACATACATAGTTACATATATCTTCAGTTGAGATCAAGCATTTCTTTTCTGAATTTGCCTTACAGAATACCAAGGTTTCTAATAAAACCAAAACCGAACAAAAGTTTTTCCCGCTTAAAATGTTCAATGTCTCTGGGCTCCGATGTAGAGTTCTTTTAATTCGTCACAATTAAATATAAATAATGATAATTATTATTACATATTTATTATGATTAAGAAGTAAGATCAAAAATAAATTCTTATACTACTTAATGTTAGTGGTTCATCCTGAGTATAACTTTGATATGTTTCGATATACAAGGTGTGTGTCAAAAGTTTCCGAACTTTTCAAAAAGAAAAAAAACTACAAAATAGTTTGGAATGAAACT
>JBANCV010001202.1:0-17883 GCA_037040105.1 Amiota albilabris | reverse complement strand
CTCACACAAAGATGGCGGCACCAGAAAATGCCCTGCCAGAAAAGTTCGGAAACTTTTAACACACACCTTGTATATACGTAATTAACTACATGAAGAGTATAAAAAAGAACATCACCAACAATAATACAATAGCACAACTGCAAAGTTGTAATTTCATAATTGCTGCAGAAAGGTTTAACAAACAGCCCATAAACTGTGCGGTAAATGTATATTTTTCTAGAATGCAAACAATCTGTAGGTCATTGTTTTAGCCAAGAATGTGAATACACATTTTAGTACATGGTTGCATAATTTCTGTAAATAGCGATTAGGCAAAAACAAAAAAAAAAAACAAAAAATGGAAAAATAAGTAAAAAAAAAAATCACGGGAGTATTATTAGTTAGTCATGAAGTTTGTAACACACAGAAGGAGATATCATAGACCACATAAAGTATATACATTTGTGATCAGTTCGATGAGACGAGTTGATTAAGCCATGTTGGTCGGTACGCGAACTAGTCAGTTAGACAGTTTTTGAACTAGAAAGCTTCCCGTATACCATAAGACCCAGCGCTATTGATCTTTTCATATATAATGGGCTGCGTCTAGATGAGTTGTCTATCAGGACAGAGTATCGGCTCTCATCTGATCACATCTTCCCCTTGTGGTTACCCTTGATTCTGCTCCGAAGATCGCAACAAGAACGGACGACTTCTGTCATCTGGAGCTGATATTGCTGCGTTTCGCCAAGATTTGGAAGAATCACTAAATTTAAAATAGGAAATCCTGATGCCTGAAGATATTTAAGGTGCCCACTCGATTTTCCTAAATAAGGTGCACTCAGTATCTCTCATTGCTGCCCCCTTAAATCCATCAAATGACAAATGAAAGAGTGTGTACTAGTCTTCCCACAGCTATTGAGGCGCTGCTGTTTATTAAGAGGAGGCAATTATGCACCCAGTTGATCCCATCACAGCAGAAGAAGTATCGGCTCCCATCAAAGCGTTAAATACAAAAAAAAAAGATGGTGTGGATAACTTTACACTTTAAGCTACGCAGATCAACGCTGTGCTATTCTTGGTCCTAACTTTCAACTCGGTGGTTCGATTGGGATTTGTTCCAAAACAGTGCAAGACGGCGAGAATCTGTATGATTCACAAGGCTGGCAAGAGCCCTTACATGTTAGATTCGTCCAGGCCAATCAGTCTGCTGCAGCAAAGCTGTTTGAGCGCTGTCTGTTGACGTGCTTACTAGATTTGAAGAATGTCAAGGAAATAGTTCCCCATTTCAATTCGGGTTCCTTAAGTCTCACGGAACTCTAGAACAACTAAATAGGGTGTTCAACTTTATCCTCGAAGGATTTCAGGCCAAGAAGTACGTTGTGGCAACGTATCTCGACATTAAGCAGGCCGACCGAGTTTGTCAAGACGGGTTGCTCAGTACACTGAAGAGTCTGTTACCGTCTCAACTTTGGGTAATTTACGCAACTACCCCTATAAGAGGACTTTTACAGTTGCATTAGATGGTGTGGAGTCTAGCATAAAGGCTATTCGCGCAGGTGTCTACCAGGGTAGCGTTTAGCGATAGCCGACACTCTATACCCCGTTCACGCATGACATGCCCACTGCCTTTAAACTAGCGCTAGAAGATCCTAAGGATATTATTATCGCTACGATATGGCCATCCTCTCCAGAAACAGGTGTATTTATGAAGCGGACAACCTGCAACAATATGTGCATAGTTTTGAGGTTTGAACAAAGGATGGAACATTGGCATTAACGAAAACAAATGTGCCAATGTAACATACGCTCTACGACGGGATGTTTGTCCGGGAGTTTTTATTGGCAACCAACTACAACAACAGTGGTCCCCTCCGGATATAAATACCAGCGTGAGTATTTGGACAGGCGGGCAGAGAATTAGAAAATTGCGTTGGCTCTTAAATAGCAGACATAGATTGTCATTAAGAAATGAGGTACACATCTGCAAAGCAATAATTGCTCCTGCTTGGCGTTACAGCTGACAGGTGTATGGCATACCAGCAAAATCAAATATCTCCAAGGTCAGAGTATTGCAGGCCAAGACATTGCGCTTGGTTTCTGCGGCCCCGTGGTTCATGCGCACAACGAACATCGAGAACGATTTGCAAATAGCAAAAGTCGGCGATGTGATTAATCATCAGGCCAAGGACTACAAGGATTGATTGGTAAAACATCCAAACGATTTAGCGAGATGAAATGGCATCTTGTCGACCTCCCTACTAGATCATATTAAAAGTATTGTTTCTTCCCACTTGTTAATATAAGTTGTATTGTTATTGTTTTGTATTGTATTTGTTTTGTTGTTTTTATCAATAACCAGAGTTAAATCTGCGGTAGAAACAAAGCCGTAAATAAAAACTACTCTCACTGATGGGAACATTCTTATGTTTTAAACATGTACAAAATTTAAATGAAGTGGATTTACAAGTAGCAACGTCAATAAGCTTCTCAGATGAATCCAAAAAAACATTGCAGTTTGTTTTCGAAACTATCATTTCGTTTGCTTTTGTATATTTTCGTTCCTAAGCTACGATTAGAATCGAAGCTTTGGTCAAAATATTTACCATGTTTATTTGAAGTTCAAATCAATTCTGCAAAGTTCGATATATCGAAAACCTTATATATAAACACTTTTTCAAATTGATTTTAACGCATAAATCGATTTGACGAAACCAGCAGATTTGAGATTTGAGCGTCATATAAACATGGTAATTGTTGTTCTCTTCAAAAGTATTCGCATATACATATACCTGAATTGGATCCTGCATCCATTTGTCCAGTATACTTCAACATCAGTTTGTTCTTAACAAATAAATTAAATATAATGACTCCCCTTATTATTGGTAGCCCCTGATCATCAAGTTCTTTGTATGGTCCCAATGTAGCACAGGTGGCCTTACTACACCTTGAATTTATTTTCTGAAAATCTCAAAATCCGCTTTTAATATTGAAACAATCGCAACTGTACTTTTATAGCAGGGTAATTCACACACATTGGCTACGAACAAAATACTTGCGAGCCAAGTCAAGGAAGTTCTCGAAACCAGTCGAAACTTAAAGAAATTTACAGGTTGAAACCTCATAAATTCGAAGTCGCTGGTAACGTGTTGTTACTATGCATTACACATACATAAAACAACAAGTAAATATATTTTTATATTTAGTTCAGAAGCCGGAATTAAGGATATACCAGGAAAATTACAAGTTTTCAAAGATTTGAAGATCGGTAAAACCCTTAATAAATAGTTTTATTTTATTTTTACAATTATTTTGTTATCCTACGATGAATTATTATTGAATTATTACTGAAGAGGTTTTGCGGTTTTTTTCTGGACACCCTATGGAACAACTTTAGCTTCTGGGGCTTTCGGATGGTTATAAAATACATTGAATCTTAATATGTAGGAAATGGGGATGGTAGTGCGGAGACTCTTTCTTTTGCTGCATTGTTTCGTATCGTTTGGATTTTTGTGCATATATTGATTGTGGGTTGATAGGAGGAATGGAGGATGATTTGTAACTAATCTAATTGTTCGCAGTTGCATCGGGTCGCACTAATCCTCGAGCAAGATCGATGACGTAGGACAAAACATGGTTACGAGCTATCCCGTCCTGTTGGCTGATGCGCAAAATGCAAATTGGTTTTTTTTTTCTCTTCGTTCCTTCTTAGATCATTATCATCCACCGCACTCAGTCGTGTTCGCTTTCATGCTTGAGAAGTAAAATAAATTCTGCTGGCACAGAATACAAATTGAATCTGTCGCAATAACAAAAATTCGTTAATTAAACAAATAAAATCATTTCTTACATATAATATGCAAATTTGCATTCGTGATCTTATCGATTTATCTATGCTTATTATTTTATGATTATTTGAGACACCTAATGTATTATAACGAATCACATGTACTAAATTTATGAACAAATTAAACTCTTTGAAAAGTCATAACGCCTATTCTCAGTTTTTGTCGATGCTATGATGTAATAATCGCTAGCAGCCAAAAATTTACTTTATATAATAAAAAGGTACTGAAAAGGAATCTCCCAACACTAATTAATCTTGCTTTATATTTTTTTTTTTTGATGTTCTGCAGATATTTAATGATTTAATAGTGTATTTAAAGTGAAGTTGAATCGATTCAATGTTGAATCAACCATTGAATTCAATCAGAAATCACCAACAAGGAAAAATGTCTGTTTTTGTTGTAAAATCTGAATAGATTCTGATCGATTCAATAATGGAATCAGTATTTTAAGCATTTTATTTGCTTTTTATTATTCATAATTTGTAAGTGCTTTAACATTAATTTTTATTTGGGTTGCAAGTATTTATATATTTTAATTTTTAATATCAGGTGGTTATCAAAATTATAGAACACTTCGAAAATTTTAATTATTATAAATTTTTTTAATATATTTCTTTTTCCATGATTCCATCGATTCTGATAATAATCGTTCAGTTTCCTGTTGGATGTGCAGTACTATGGTACATTAAGAGCACGCTGGATTCACTGGTCGTGACTGCGACAGGCTTTTATTCAGCCTGTGGTGGTACCAGGTAGTCTTGTCTCGACTGCTAGAAGCAGCAAGCAGATTTCTCTGGTATGAACCGATAGGTACGTAACCAATTTTTCAAACTTCAAAAAAATTTCTTCTTAGCTGTCAACTGCTTTTGAATCCTCAACAAATCTTCTGGGAAATTGTGATTTGTCCTTCCCTTGCTATCTCCCTCTTCCAATCTCTGCAGTAATATGCTCTCACATTCTTCATTGCCCTCTATTTCCATTCTTTCAATCCCATCGGAACCTACAATTGTAATATCAATTCCTAACTCTTTCGCTGATATTCAATCTTCTTTACCCCTTGTGCCTTTCAAACCAACTCCTGATACTCTCGCTCAATACACTAATTGCCTATTAACATCCACTGTTTCATCCCTCTCACTACCTCCACCGGCACAAATCACTTTACCAGTTTCCAGAAATAATTTATCTAATGGCAATTCGTCTACTGCATCTAATTCCCCTCCTGTTCTTACTGTTGTTTTTGTGGTTGTCTGCAAACACAACATGTGATGAAGTTGTTTCTTATATTGAAGCGAAATTAAATGAAAAGATAACTATTCAGAAATTTAATTACCCAAATCCACGGGATATTGTGTCCTTTAAATTTAGCGTCCCTGATAATATTTTCCCTATTGTTTGTGATACTAAATTTTGGCATACCGTTGTTCATGAATTTAAAACCTTCGATTGACTGTTAGTGTAATTCCGACCTCACCTTCGAATACTACTTCAATAAACAAATTATGCCTCCTGAAGCTCTTTCTATTCTTTATCAAAATGTGGAGAGGTCCTTTTTAAACTAGAACCCCAGTTTACGTTTGCCATCGTACTTAAGTAGCATTTTTCTTATCGACCTCCACTCATTAAGAAATCGCCGAGTGTCCCTAGGTATAAACTTTCTTCACAAACTTCTTACCGGCATTGTTGATTCGGCTGGGCTTTTAAGCCATCTTAAATTCTGTCTCCGTAGACGTACAACTAGGAATTTTTGTACCTCTTGCTATAGATAGGTGCGCAACTAACTTTGCGTTACACGCCATTTGCCATTTCGCGTTTTATGTGTCAACAACACATTGCAACATCCTCTCTCTTGAGATGTCACCATCTACTATCAACAATATAGTCCTGCGTCACCTACGCCTATCTAGACCAACATTAAGTTCTACCAAGCATCCGTACACTCTGTAGGATAGCTGAGCTGACCGCACATGACTGTGAGAAAGGGCATAGCTATCTAGTCTCCCCCACCGCGTTAGAGACAGTTTTTTATTAATATGTTTAATTAGTTTTAAAATTAATTCTAATTATTATTATGTTACATTTCTTTCTTATTACTTAAGTTGACACTAAATATTGTCATTATCTGATATAAATAAATAAATGACTAACACACATAGACTTTTTTTTGGTTAAGATTCCTCGGATTTTATACGTATTTGGGTAGTATGTAAAATTGTGAAGCTTTTGAATAACTTCAATAACTGACAAGGAGTCTGAACGTTTATACAAAATATTTTTCTGGACATCCAATGACCGTTTTGACAGCTTCTAATTAAGCAATAATTTCTGCAAAGTAAACTAATGAGTAACTAGGTAATAGAGCAAATTTGATGATTTCTTTTCAGTAGTTACTGTGTAGACAGCTACGTTCTGATTCAGAGATCCATCGGTTTAGAAGAATGTATGATTGTTTAGTTTGTGTTTGTTTTCAATGAACTCTCTGATATATATATCTCCTTTGTGACATTTAATAAAAAAAAACTAAGGAATTTATCAACTGTATTGGTTTTATATGTCTTGTTATTATACTCATCACGTAGTAAATAGTATTAAAAGTTTGTCATGATATTCTGTCTGTCTGTCTGTATGTATGCAAACTAGTCCCTCAGCTTTTGAGCTAAAGAACTGAAATTTTCTCATTACCATACGCCACAGCCCTCAGAACTGGGCAGAAATTTCACAATCGCGTCATTGCTTTTTACTTCATCACATCATTTTAATATTCACTTGCAATAGTTTCTATGGCTGCACGCTATTTAACCCATTTTCTATATGCAATAAACAACAACGCACTCACCTCATTCCAATTCGTTTTTACACAATCAGTGTTCGATAATGTGCGGGCCGTACAATGCTGAGCTCGCACCGATGCGATAATAAGCTCTGAACGAAGGCTGTCTGACAGAGTGCGAGCATTTGGTTTTCTCACTCTTGATTATTGTTGTTTTCTGTGTTTTGGTTCTTGTAAATAAATGTTCGTACGTAGATAATTACTTCCAAAACTTCGCTGTGTAATGGCCTTTCCACAGTGAACCGCACTCTGAGTTCTACGGAACACAAGCAGAAGTCTGAGTTCTGACGAAAACAACAACAGGGTAAATTACTGAATATTTTTTTTTAAACAACAAATGAATGCTAATGAATCGATGTGCATACTTATACTATATACTATTTTTTAGTATTCTGTTTTTGAAACACGGTTAAAGACCAAACACAAAACGTTTCACACGTTTTTTGTCATTCATGCATTGCTTCTTCTTGAACTTTGATTGATTTTTTTATTGTTGTATTAATTCCTCTCTTTTATGATCACGCACAAGACTATTGCCAAAGATCATTACATACATAGTCTGCGCTTACACGGGGTACCGGAGAGTTCTTTCGGTTTTTTCCAACAGATGTCACTAGCCATAAGTGTTGAATAATATGATTTGATGAAACGATTGAAAACTTACCAGCGTGCTAATATGTTTGAGCCCGCACTCAACGGGTAAGCGTTCTCAAAGAGATGGAAATTTTAACTGAAAAAATATTTGACATGTTTTGCTAAGGTAAACCTCGTCGCCTTGCAAGATATGTAAATAAAGACTCATATTATACCAATGAATAAACGTTGTTCGTTTGTCACCAACAAATCCTAGTCCACTCAAAATTGAATCCTAGAACCGCCACTGATCCTATCCCACTTCTTCACTTTTCGATTTATTGAAAGAAACGTTCGGTGAACGGATAATTGCGCGTAGTGGACCTGTGAATTGGCGATTTAGCACCGCTGGAACATTTTTTGTGGATCTATGTGAAGCCGAGTTTGACGTCTTGGAAGACAAGATTTGGCACGTTACAAACAAAAAGTGAGTTTTTAAATGCTGCTTATATCTAAGACTTTAGATTAAGTAATCCTTATATATATAAAACAAATTTGTGTATGTTTCCATCTAGCATCCATAATTTTTACGATCAGGCTAAAACAAAAAATGGAAAAATATTTAAAAACATTAAAAAAAAGCTTCCATATATCTCCATACAGCAAAAAATGCATTCGACACGCGGTGTGTGTTAATGTGTTTATGTTGGAACAAACAAAGCATACACCAACATTCGATCATTTCATTTGTTTTTTCATAAACATTATGATCAAACGAAAGTGTTCGAACCAACTCAATAGAAAACACTCAACACAAATAAATAAGCCGTTCCTATTGTGGCCTGGAATAAATCTTTCGCAAAAAGTTTTTTTCCATTTGTTTACCAAAATTTTTTTTCCAAAATTCTTTTCCTTTTATTTTGTAAAGTGTTTATTACAATTTTCATTTTTCCGTTTGTGTATTAAACGGTATGAAACGATGGTTATCGATTATATTTGCAAGAAGATTTTATCTTCTACTGCCAGGGACAGGCTACAGCCAGACGAAGTGGGCGGGGGTTATGCTAGTTTGTACATTATTTACTAGATGTTTTACCCTTATGTCACTCAACGAAAATATTAGAACGAGAGAAAAAAAGCAATAGCAAAAACACTAAATTCTAGAAGCCGCAAAGCATAAACAACTAGTAACACTGTTTCTCTCTTGCCTTATTCTCATTGAACATCATATAGTGAAAGATATGAAAGAAGAACGCAAATCCATAGTCTTTCATTTAATAAAAAACTAATTTCTTTTGATTCTGTAGGACTTTAATTAAATAAACGCTAAATGTTAAACTGTTGTATCCCATGAGTGTGGCTTTTACGTGATGCGCGCACAAACATTTCAATTATTATATGTAATATATACCTTGTCTAAAGGGTTTGGTGCATCATGGAAAGCTGTAGTGCACACTCTCTTTCATTTAAAAGCGTTTTCAATAACTCCAGTAATTCTGTGTAATTGATCTTAGGTAGAATATTTCGTCCAAAAGCCAAATTGATGAGTCTTCTTTATTGTATAATTTGGTTAAGAACTTTAACAAATAGTTTCTCCATAAGTTTTGAATATTATTACCTCCGCTGTCGTTCAATATATGGAAACATGTTTCATTTTAATTTTCTATTTATAAGTGCTATTAGCTTTGTTGGAGTTTTCAACAAATATACAAATACATAAATGTAAGAACAGTAAGATTTGATGGTATGAGCATATTTTGTTTAAATGATTTAAGATCGAATTTGGGAAAACTTATGGATACAGATTCCTTCAATTCGATTATAATTGTTTGGTAAATAATGTAGGGTCGTCTCGGGACGAAGATCTTCATGGTAAGAGGAGATAATCTAATCACTATCACAACTGATTTTTTTAAATTTTATTGTGGGATTTGGTGTAACATTGTAAACAACCGTTTTGTAAAATTTATAATTTAATTTAATAAACATCACAATAGTATAAATGCCTATGATAAGACGTATCTATGCAATGCCCAATACTATATAGATGTTTATGTACATACAAGAGACCTGCAGAAATATATTCAAAACGGCATATGCGATTGTATCGAAAAAATTCTGCATATCCCGCTCTTCTTCACATGTATTTCTTTCTACTCTGATGGTACTTGAATTAAATGATCATGAATGCTTCTATTGGATTTCGAATCGGGCGAACGAGACATTCTCGCCGACATAAACTTAACACCCTTGCCTTTTATATAAGTAATAAAGCAAGAAATAGAGGGAGTCAGTTCTTCAAAATTCGATTACAATTTTAAGCAACAAGAATCGATTAAGTTCTATACGTCCGTCTGTTCTTAACGATGTATGCAAAGCTCTCAGTTTGATTGTGAAATACAACTGTTAGTATGTCCAAATCAGAGTGCTCGGAAGTGGTTGTTCCCATTAGAAATTTATTTCGAGGACGAGATTGGATCATCGTTGTTTTATTTTTCTTATATAGTCTGTTATATAGTATTATTAATACATTTAAAACCATTTATTTTCATGTAAATCTGAAATGACAAAGTACATAGTATACTAGTGCAACAAAAGTTAGAATGTCAATGTGTGTAAACTTCAATGCAATGAATTTTTTTGTTTTGCAAAAAGACCAATAGCATGAAAATTATAACCACGCATATTTAAATACACATTTGTCACATTTGTATATCTTTGTCAGAAATAAATTTGAGTTTTTTATGTTACAGCAAACTTCTTCATTAAGAAAAAGGAAACTTGTTTGTTTGTTTCATAAATAAAATTAATCCGGTTTTTAAACAAAAAAACAGCTTCACCAAAAAGAAATATATAAAAAGTTAATACAGTGTAATAAAAATATTAATATATATACATACTTATACTATATGTATATACATATAATATATACATATGAATGTTGATAAAACTTGTTTTTATGCACACGAAAAAAAACTGTTTATTACCTTAGCAAAAGAAAAAAAAAAAAAACAAATACAAAATTGATAAAAAAAGAAAATTAAAAATAATAAGAATATATAGCAAAAAAAAATATGATTTCTTATATTCTCATTCACATTAACCTTGGACTTGGCATACATATATTATACAAGTGCACTATGGTCGGAATTTCCGTAATTTTCTCATAAATTCGAAAAATACAACAAGGCTCTTGAAACTTATCATATCTGGTAGTTTTATTGCTCGTAGTAATAATAAATGTTGGAAATTTGGGACCGGTGAACCCAAGCCTTCGCCCACCACACAGATAAAAACCGTTATTAAACAAAATATTTTTTTTAGATTAAGTAATTAATTAAACTTATTTATTAATTACTAGCCGCCCCGGAGCGCGTTGCTACGCCCTCGTTCCGAAATAAACACGTGTATTTAGAGCTGTGAAATTGTTTTTTGTGTAATATTTTGTTTTTATATTGACACTAGCTGTCCTGGCATACGTTGCTACGCCCTAGCCCCAAAAAATAATTAATATATGTGAGCCCGACAACGGCAATTATTTCTTGATATACGTCCCCGTTTACAAAGATAGCTAATAAACTTTGGGGAATACAACAGAATTAATTGCAGAAATAACAATATACACGGTTTTTTATGTAGGATCACCGAAGACGAAATAAACCATGGCGTGTCCGATAAGAGTTATAAGAACCTCAGAAAGAGAGCCTGTTTTGTTTTTAATACGACTACTTCCACTTCCCACGCCACTTTTATTTATATTATTACTATTAAATTATATCTTGATTACAAAATATATGAAAATTTAATAGGATACTATGTGCTAAGCTTAGTTAAAAGATTGGATTTTAGCTGAGCAGCAGAAGTGCAGTTAGATACCAGGTCGTAATGTAGGTTATAAGGTTGACATAAAACACGAAATGGATCATGTTGCAAATATGTATATCTACAGGTACCAATAAGTATAGGGTAAAAATTTCATGTTATCATAGATGGAACATTAAAATTTATGTTACTAAGCAAAAATGGGGAGTAAATACTATCAACAATTAAATTGTGTGAGAAAGTGACACCAATAGTCGTTCTACGACTTGGCAATTTCGGTAGGTCGATTAGCTTTAGTCGGCAATGGTAAGAAGGAAGGTTAATATTAGGATCCCATTGTTACGCAGTGCAAAAAGCAAAAATTGTTTTTGAATAGAGTCAATGCTGTCACTATACGCACAGTTTATTTCCATGGCCAGGAATAAGAAAAGTTTGATTCTGTTATGGGCCGAATCATGACAGGGCAACCGTTAGCTAAACATGGGAAAACACTTCGTTATGGAGATACAAAGGTATGTGTGTTGTACAAAAACAAGCGAATGAAAGAGGGGACACGCGCATATTTTTTCTTCAAACTCATCCTCTACCTGAACCGCTGGCAATGCCAAAGGGCCAATAGCATCTTGAGGAATTTATTGTAGATCTAATTAAAATAGTTGTTTTTTTGCGGAAATACTGGAAAAAAAGAGATCTGAAGAATCCAAAGCCCAAAAGCCTGCTTTTCAATTAAGCTTAAAATAACTTTTTATTGTTTGGATATATAGTGCGTTTCAGGTTTATAAGGTCAAAAGATTTTTTAAAATATTTTATAAAGGAATGACCGAATGCTAACACAATGTTCTACTGAAATGATGACTCACTTTCTAACAACAAGAATAACATGCGACGGCTTGTCTGGAGATAACGGGACTTTTGTTACGATATTTTTTGTGAAATGCGCTTGTTTCATGCGTATAAGGTCAAAAGCAAATTTTACAAATTTTCATGAAAATAAAATTTTATAAAAGTACTTTATAATTTTATTTTTAACCTATGAATTTTCCTTTTTTCAAAATAACATCATTTATGCGTTCTTTTAACTTGATACATTCAGCCCATCATTTTTCTAACTTTTTTATCGGTTCAAACAATATGTCCAATGTCCTTAAAATAGGCATTTGTTTCAGTGGTGACCTCTTTATTTGACCTAAATCTCTTAATAATAATATTCGCCGGTGATCGTTCTACCTTTTCAAGGTACTCGATGTGAATGGCGGATTGCGGTTCAACACGCCAAGCACTACTTTGAAGTGGCCACACGGTTGCGCTTTTGGTTGTTATCGCGGCAGCCATTCCTCAGATCACATTTTCATGTTCATATGTTCATGAAAAATATGATTTGCTCGCTGAATTGAGATGCCTCCAAGCCTCTGCCACTTTCATTCTCTTATCGTCTAATATCATTTTATGGATTTTATTAATGTTTTCTGGTGTGTTGACTTCTTTAGGACGCCCTAAACTTTCGGCGCAACTTGTACTTGTACGACCAAAACAGAATACGTCAATACACTTCTTAATCATTGAAATTGATGGTGCAGAGTCCCCGTAGTATTTATCAAATCCAAGAGTTTCGGTGATTAATGTTAATGCAAACTATTTTATTGAGTGGTGAGCACACGAAATTTATATCTGCATGAGCAAATTCATCGGCTGCGAAGTGTATGGTATGTAAGCTGTCCTGTGTTTTTATATTATTTCTTTATTTTAACAATAAAATAATTTTTATGGAATTTAAGCAGGAAATTGCCTTCTTTTAATTAGAAATAGAAAAACATAATATTGTAAAAAAAAAATTTTAATATACTAGCTCAGCCCCCGCCCATTTCGTCTGGTTGCAGCTTGCCTCCTGGCAGTAGAATATTAAATCTTCTTGGCATTACGTTTTGTAAAATAAAAATAAAGTACTGTCAAACAAAATAAATAAATCGATTTTCCTTATGCACATATAATAGATATCTAAAAAGTTAAACAGTTGCATTCAACTTACTTACTGACTCACTGCCTACATATGCATATGTGGCATTCATGTTTATACAAAATATGTGTGTAGATAGATTATCAGATAGATCAACATTTTAAAAGAATAATCAAATTTAATTTTTACATAAAATAATTTTTAAATATTTAAAAAAAGAAAAATAGAACCTTAGATTATAAGTTAAACTATTTTGTAAATAATTATGCAGCCTGCAACAAATTGTTAGTTAATAAGCAGGAAAATAAACTAAACAAACAATAAATAAAAGATTTTAGGTCAGGGTTGACTTTTGTGAATGACGACTAACTGATTGGCTGTCCGCATTAACAAATGCATATGCGACTACATTTGCAATTGAATGAATAAATGAATGCATGCATGCATTAATATTTTCGAATCGATAATAGTGGAGTATGCCTAGACATAAAATACTTTTAATGGCACGTGTTTAATGTGTTTTTGTGTGTGTTTAATGTTGTCGATACCATTTGCAATTTTATTTTTTAAGATAATGGTGTATGTATATAGTATAATTTTCACCTTAATTCAATTCTATAAAGTAAACAAGGAAATAAAATTTAAATTTTATTGTAGCCTGCTCTATTTTTAATTGTGAAAGATTCACGCATGTGAGACGCCCGCATAATAAGTTTTCCCAAATCCAAAACTGTCTGTTCCAAGATTTTGCGGCTTCTTGGTCTGCGTCTGAACTTGATAGGTCAGTAGTAATTAGCCTGGCGGTAGGCCTCACCCGCAATGAGATGGCTGTTCTTTGCTAGGTCGCGCTTGTAGTCGCCGGAATCGTTGTTAATTTTTTCCGCTTGTTATGATGAAGGGATGGTGTGAGCCTGCTCTGTGTGGATTAGAAACCAGCTGCTTTTGACCTTAGTTAGGAAGTGTGTATAGAAAAAAATTCGGAAACACACCACTACGGTAAAGATCAACTTGGTTGCTGTAGCTGTTACAGCGACAAGTTTGGAATAAATTGGAGAAGTTGCGATAAGGAGGACATGAGCCGCTTTCCGCCAAGACTCGCAAGAGAAGAGCGAGATCCTTCGCTCATGTAGAACCATAGTCTGGATCGTTATTGATTCATGCGTTAGAAAAAAAAGGAGCGGATGGAAAGCCAAGGCGTTCCATAAATCAAAGTATGAGAGACACGATAGAATGCTTTAAAGTTCTTTATGAATTCTCGGTCACCGAACGTAAGGATGATGATGTGAAGAAAATTGTAAAACGAACAACTCTTCGCAGACTGCATAATGGCAAAACCTTCTGGGAAGAATAAGAGACCTACAAGGAGAGTTTGTCCTGATGCTAAGGTCATTGAATCAACAGACGCAAAGTCGTACAGTGATATTATGAGACTGAGGACTCGAAAAGATGATCTCAAATCCGTTAGCGACAATGTCAACATAATCTGCAAGACGCTGAAGGGAAACTTTCCATTGAAAATGGACACCCTCAGGAAGGAAAACCTTAAGCAGCTTAAAGACGATATTAATATTTATAATATTTCTTATTTTCCAACAAAGTCCCCCTTTAGAAAGATATACTTCCCCCAATGTTCCTTCAATTTTTTTAACCCCTCCAAAAAATATTATTTGTCAAACTCTCCAAAATACGCCTCTGTTTCGGCGATGACTTCCTCGTTTGATCTAAAAATTTTTTTGCTGGTCATTTCTTCATGTTAGGGAACAAGAAAAAGTCGCTGGGAGCCAGATCTGATAAATACAGGGAGTGCGGCAGCTCTTCATAAAACAATTCATGAAGTTTGGCGGAGACAACACCAGATGAATGTGCTGGTGCGTTATCGTGATGCAACAACACCTTTTTTTCGCCAAATGCGGCCGTGTCTCCTTTAATTTTTTGTCGAAGTGGTTCAATAAGTCACTGTAGTATTGTCCAGTGATCGTTCTTCCTTTTTATAACATATCCATGAGGATGATACCCTTCGCATCCCAAAAAATTGTCGCCAAGACCTTACGGACCAAGGGACCGTCTTCGCCTTCTTTGGTGCAGATTCACCAGGAGAAATTCATTGTTTTGATTGTTGCTTAGTTTCTGGTGTGCAATGATGAATCCATGTTTCATCAACGGTGACAACTCGACACAAAAAGTCCTTCGGATCTCACTTAAATTGCCCCAAACACTGCTTCGAAGTTAACAGCCGCATTTGCTTGTTGTCCAGCGCGAACAATCGCGGTACCCATCGGGCCGACAATTTTTTCATCGCTAAATTATCATGTAAAATATTAATTGCCTTTCCGGTCGACACACTTACGGCCTTTGCTATCATGCCGTGAACTTTTTCAATGATTTCCGCCGTAACCACGTCTGCCAGGCGTCCTGGTCGCTCCTCACCAAAAACGGATGTTAGCCCACGTTTAAATTCGTTAAACCAATATCTAACTGTGGTCATAGATGGCGACGTGTCCCCATAAAGAGCATCCAACTTTGCATTTATTTAATCGTATTTTTTCCTATCCAAAAACGAATTACTGAACGGTACTGCTCTTTTTTCATTTTAGCGAAAATTACGAAACACGTCTGAGTCGGATGGCTGCCAAAACAAAACTAACCTTTCAGTTTGTGTTAACGTCGTCTGATAGATGGCTGCAAACGATGATAATACTAACTTCACTCAGGAAGATCCTCTATCTTCAAACACGGGTACTTAATAAACCGCTCTCGTATGTATTTTTAAGGTAAATAAAAGATATTATACTTACTCGATAGTTCGACTCTATCACTCGTTGAGTAAAGACAAATTTTTTTGCAGTTCCGCATTAACGATCCACTCCGCTTTCTTAAATAATCTTTCATACCGTAATCTAAGGAGATTCTTATAACAAACTCTTATCTTTAGATAAACATACAAGTGTAAAGAAAAAATGATGAAAAAACAAAAACTTTGAGTGAGGTAAAACCACCTGATAAGAATTATGAGAACCAAAGCTAAATAGACACACAAAAATCGCAACAAAATTATACGCCTGGTGCAAAATATTTTATAATGAAGAGAAGAGACCAAAACGAGGCATTAACCAAGATGTCACTCTTCTTTATAAAAAAACTTATCGATAATATATGCAATGGTGCAATAGAACAGTGTAATAAACTACGTAACGGCAACTCAAAACAAAAACCGTCTCCCAAGCCAACAAATCAATCAAACTCCAATATCTAAACAACCAAATCAACGTTGAAGTATCAGAACATATAACACTAAACTATACCAAAGGTGTAATTCACTGCAATGATTTTAGATATTCCTGAAAACGAAATACTAGAAGAACGGAAATCGCAAAACATTACAGAATGCAAGAAAATTCTTAAGAAGCAACAAGACTCTCTTGAGCTCAGCACAAATTCATATCGGCTTTGAAAAAATAAATGTGCGATCATACGTACCTCTTCCTCTTCGCTGCAAAAACTGTGGACGTTTAGGACACACAATAAACACCTGAAAGAGAGACAATCTATGTCTAGATTGTGGAAACCCACCTCACATTGACGAAACAGAACCCTGTAATCGCCATAAATGCTGCATTAATTGCAAAGAAAACTCGATTCCCATCTATCACCACAGTATCTTCGATCGTGCCTGCCTTACCTACAAAAAAAAACTTTAGTCCCACTCTTCTTTCACACACATTGACCTCTCTTTAGCCACACCTTTCCTAACCCTATGCGCCTCTTGGCACATTTGCCAATTATCACATCACTTTTCGATTGTCCCACTCCAAGACCGCAACCAACATTTGCAGTCTAAGCAAACCTAGTTTCAACATAAATAAAGAATCAGCCAACATTATTAAAATTATCCGGAATAGCGCCAACTCTTCTATACCACAATCTTCCTTCAACACAGCCATACATACATAACATAACTGTCCCCTGGTGGAATGATAAATTACAAACTCTTAAATTCAACAAAAATCACCATTGTTCCAATCAGCAATATAATAATATACAAAAACGCTAACGCTTTACACAAAAGAGAAATTAAACTTGCTAAACAAGCATCAGTACAAAACTTTACAGCCGAAATCCACTTCTACCTCTAAAATTTGATCCCATATCAGATCTTTCTGTGGAATAAAAACCCGTCACACCGTTCATTAATGATAGCAGCCTTTACACTTATACGAGGGATGTATCATCGAAAATGACTTCATTGTTTTACAAAATATTCTCCTTGAAGATCAATACACTTTTGTATGCCACTGAACCAATTTTTGAAGCACCTTTTCCAATCGGAATGAGGTATCTCCAAAACATGTGTTTTGAACGTTTCAGGCGTCGAAAAACGTTGACCACGCAATTTATTTTTGGTGTGCGGGTGCCAAATTTGGACTATTGGGTGGATGACCCATCAATTGGACGTTTTGAGTGTTTAAAAAGTCACTAGTTTGAGCCGATGTGTGAGAGCTCGCATTGTCGTGATTGAGAATGATTCGTTCTCTGCGGTTGATTTTTCTTATTTCTTTGAACACTTCTGGCAAACAAATGGTGGTGTACCATCAGAATTAACTGTTCTACGCTTCTCAAATGACACTGTGGCGACATGTCCGGTTATTCGAAATGCTTCGTTCGCGAACAACTTTTGTTGTATTTGGTTCATCTTGAAGAACCCATACAGTCGACTGCTGTTCAGTTTCAGGCTCATATGCATAGATCTATGATTCATCACCTGTCACGATCTTATAGGCGTTCTTACTGGAGAAAACTTCGAACACGGTGGCCCTGGATGGTGCTTCATCACGAAAAGTCGAAGCGAGTTGATCGGCACACTCTTGTTGAGTTAATCC
>JBANCV010001201.1:0-17919 GCA_037040105.1 Amiota albilabris | reverse complement strand
GATGCCATTCTCCACTTTCCTGGACGTTATGGGCGTTTGTTGAACTTTGGTGCCATCCATCAATATTTTGGGTCGAAACGCAGGAAACCATATTGGAGCTTACTAATAAGTGTTCGTTGTAGGGGATGGATTTTCAAAATTTGTGTGGCTATATCCAACTCGCAGTACAGGCTCGGAAGAAGTGAACAATCGTTTGGAAAGGCAGGCGGTAAATTTTGGTACTCAGTTAAGGATTTTGTCTGATACGGGTGTTGCTTTTACTTCGAGCAGGTTCAATTAATATTGTCAAGAAGAAGACATCCAACATTTGTTGATTGCTACTGGACTACCACGTGGCAATGGACAGGTAGACAGAATCCATAAGATTGTAGTACCAATGTTAGCTAAGCTCAGCCATGAGAAACTCAGTAGTGCTAAAGGAGGATAGGCTAAGAGAATTGTTACAAGATTTATTGACAAAGGAAGTAGATCAAAAACGAGAAGAACTTCGCAGGAAAGCTAGAAAAAATATTGAAGCTATACAGGAGGAGAACACGAGAGCGTCGAATGCTAATGGAAAAGAAAATAGACACTCTAATGTTGGTGATGTAGTAGCAATCAAACTAACTCAGTATGGAATAGGTTTAAAACTGAAAGGAAGGTATTTAGTATCTGTTAGTTAAGCAGCGTGGTGTTGGAAAAGCTGGATGATACAGAAGGACCATGTCAGACAACTACAGTAGCAGAGTACATAAGACATGGGGAAAGTTATTTGGGACAAATGATACGTCAGGAGCGCCGAATGTGGAATTGGGAGAGAATCAGAGAGTAACACGCATCGGGCGACACTATTGAAAAACAGAGTATTCAGGTATTTGATTGTGTTCATGAGAAAGAGTTACTGAGAACAATGCATCTGCATAGGAGCGTAGTCGTTTTCATACGATCGAGGAGAGTAGTCGTTGTTATATGATAAAAGATAAGATACATAGATTGGATGTGCTTACTGTTAAATTAGATTAAATATTCCTAAATTAAAAACTATATGTTCATTAGCAAACCACATTAAATACTCGTAAGTTAAACATATTTATATTAAAAATAGTAACTGTTGAACGACATTTACTTTTTCTTACGTTAAACTATATGCAGAGTATTAACGAACGAACAACAATAAAAGTTTAATTAAAACTATAAAAATACAAAAAAATACTCAACCGAAAGTACTACATAAATAAAATTTCATATAAATTACAACCAACTCTTTTTTTACATGATATAACAAGTATTGCAAATTCGACGAGTACATTTTTTACAGAAATTTTTTGATGTTGCACGAATCAAAAAAAAAAAATTGAAAAGCGCTGTTTTGATGATGATGATGGTCGAGCCCGTAATAAACGTGCATGCTTTTTATCAACTGGCGATGAATAGTTGCGAAATCGATTTTTATTTATTATTTAAATTTTTATTTTATATATATATATATGATGCACCTATTTTCACAGCATAGTAGTTCATATGCCATTTTTTTTTTTTGTTTCTGCCATGTTTTTTTTTACCATCTGTCCCAGAAAGGCCAAGGAGTAAATCTGATTATAAAAACAGAATTAAACATCAAATAAACTTCAACAGATATCAATTAGATAAAGGCTTACGAAAGGGGAGTTCGAGTGGGTGTTCTCTACGTAGCATTCTGGTTTGAAGACTGATGTCCACCAGACAAGCAAGCGAGTTGGAGTGATTCACTAGCCTGAGCCCATGTAACTTACTGTAGCCACGAATTTCATCCTTAACCAGTGACACCCGAAGGTATTTGTGCAACGCCGAGTTTCATACATAGAACTACTACTCAGTAACTTCGATTGAAAATGTTGAAGAACTTCTATGTTTGAGTTAGCTGATGTAGCCCACAAAAGGATTTTATTACGCAAACTGAACTGCGACCCACGACATAAAAGCCAGTTAATTTTCCAGCTTTTCAAAACGAAACTTCTTTTTCCCCTTAATATGCTCCTGCCAATTAAGCCTTTTGTCCATGGGAAGACGAAGATACTGAACATAGGGTTTAATTGGGACTTATAATAAAAGAATAATTTTTTGTTTTATAAATAAGATGGATTTAATTTTTAATTTTTATGCAGGTTTTTTGGGAAAATATACAATATAAAGATTTTCCATCTTACACGATTTTTTAAAATTGTGGAACATATCCCCATAAGTCGCATATATTTTTTTGCACGGATTTCTGAGGAGCGTATCTACCGTGTAAAACAAGAGTTGGTTGTATTCAATTATATATAATGAAAAAGCTTTTAAATATTGTCTCTAAGCCTTATATGTAAAAATTGATCCATCAATTCCGATTTTCCCAGTGCATTTTCCAAAAAAATATAGGCATTGATGATTGATCATAGAACAATTGTGATTCGTTGAAGGCAATACAACTGATTTCAACTTTCGATCAGATAATAAATTCAAATAATGACAAAAAGAGTACAAAAACAATATAATAAATTATGCTTAAAACTAAGTAATATGAAATAAGTCAATCTCTGCGCCATGGGGGAAATTCGTTTGCTAACTAGCGAACTAAGCCACTACTCACAGCCATTTATGGTCAGAGGATAAGCAAAATAGTATTAGCAGTCTTCATCGGCTGACAAATCAAAGTGAGTGACGAAGAATTTACTTATTTGCCATGTTTGACACTGAATTCTGCAAAACTTGAATAGGTAACTTAAATGCATTTTGCAATGTCCGACCTCCATTCAAAAAAGTTAAAGCAAAACCACTGAACGCTATTTCAATAAAAATGAGATTATGGTGGTTTTTGTGAAAGTTTTACCACATCCCTCAAGTGCAGTTAAACAAAAAATGTTAAATCCTGTATTATAATGTTGAACTTCACGAAAAACTTTATCAATTATATTCTTTTCCTCAACATTTGCAGATCTGTAGAGTTCATTAAACAAAAACGGCTGCTCGGGTGTATCAAATTGATCACCATCACGTAAAACAGTAGGACTTGGTAAATTAGGTGCTTCACAAGTTAAATCATTAAAAATTTTCATAAAAATTCCTAAAACAAATCATTTAAATATCCACGCCACTCATTATCTTTAGAAGCGATATTGCGGGCATGGCATGCTTCAATTAAAGTTGTGTAAACAACGTAATTATAAGTGCGAACATCAACAAAAAAATCTAGGACCGCGAACATGCACCAAAAGTAATAGCAAATTAATATTTTTTGGCGAAAGCGCAAACAACCGAGAAATAACTTTTCCACCACCTAACTGCCTCCTTTGTCACACTCTTTCCCCACTTTTCCAAGCATAATTCAAAGGAATTTCAAGACACATGTACTGATGAGCATTTGAATCAGCAGAATTCAATGTATAATATGCTAACAATTAAGTTTGCTTAACATTTTGGACGGCTTGACGCTCTCTATCACCTCTAAATGACACATTTTGAGATTGTGGCAAATGAAAATCAAGTGTTTAACTTGTATTAGATTTATAATGCATAGAAAAGTCAAATATGCGCAACATTGCATCAGTCGATCCTGATCTTGAAATTGTTTGTTCTGATCTAAGGAACATTACATAATTAAATAGTAGCACTATTGTAACCCTTGTTAGCACACGTAAATATACTTTATACTTCTTATTGTTAAGCGTACCTCAAATTTTATATGACAATTAAATTTAGCGAGTAGGTATGCATTGTATGGTACAACATACCGATTGTCGAGTGCAGCACTTCTGACTTCAGTACTGAAGTCATTTTATATTCTTATATACAGATTCTTGTATGAATTCATTGAAATTTTTTGGAAAATCTTTTGTGCATTTACAGTCTCTCATACAAACGGAACTCATATTAAATGAACGATTGCAGTAATCAATTCTTTCAACTTTAATTTAAATATATAACTTAATCACAACAATATATATAATAATATAACTTAATAACAACAATGCTATTTACAACTTTAGGTCAATGTGGATTGCAATTCATTGTGATACACAAAGACGGTTCACCAAAATTTTAAACGATAGACATTGCATATAAATAATTTTGGTACATATTTCTTGGAGATCCAGTAAATAAAGAGGGTAAAAAACTCTTCTAGCAACATTCGATGAACCTTTAGTTGGATTTTGTTGTAAATAATCAGTTAGATTATTCAAAACATCTCTAATTGCCGCCAACGGATATGCCAAAGGATCCAAAGAAGAATGCAATACAGATACATGTTTAACAGTACCATTGGTTTTTGCAAACGCAAGCATATTACGATTAACTGGAGGATCACCATCCACAGTATTAAAAATAACGGTTACGTCAATTATCCTCGCATCATTGTACTTGTTAAAATTAGTGTCACGATTGACGGTTTGATGTATACCAGAGACCACATGTTATAAAACGAAGTATCTTGGATTGTGCTTTTTGGATGTCTTCGTTGTTACTTGGCTTTGCTTTCAAAGAAAGCTGGTAACCATTTGTACAGATTGGTTTAATGAAGCTGTTATATAATAAGGCTTAGAGCAGATCTTGGATTTAAAAGCCAGTGGAGGGACTGGGCTTCTAATTTAATTTGAATTTTTTTGGCTTCTACATGTTTCCTCCAGGTGAGCCGTCTGTCCAAGTGAACTCCAAGGAATATGGCTTCAGCTAAGAGTGGTACAGTTTTGTTATTGGAAATAATATAATAATTTTATATAATAATGATTGCGTTTTGTGGGGTAATCCAGTAAATTAAATGTAACTGGAGAATGATCTGTTGATAGTTCGGCATGGGTTTTCGTTGAAATGATACTTTGAGAAAAGTTGCGAGTAACTGCAAAGTCGATTATGTTCGGAATTTTCCTTGGATCAGCTGGTCAGTATGTGGGCCTGCCTAGAGAAGTAAAGTTGAGTTTGTTGCTTGAATTTATTATTTTGTTGTAAAGCTGTTTCCCTTTAGGATTTGCTAGTCAAGAGCCCAAGTGGGGGTGCTTAGCATTAAAATTACTTGCTGCAAGAAATTTGCGCCTTAGCACGTCGAAGAACTGATAGGTAGTGGTTTGCATTTCCGAGAGCGATAAAATATCAGTTTCAGGATCCGAGAGTTACTATATGAGCTCAAGCATATGTTTCGATACGCCGTTTGCGTTCCAGATAATTATTTTGAACGAGGACATTTTAATTACCAAGTTTTTGTAAGATAAGTGTTTGCATTTTTAGCACATGCTTCAGTTTTGCATCAATAACATAGAATGAAACACACATTATATAAAGCTAGCTAAAATATTTTCAAGAGGGCTATATGGTGTGTGTGGCGTTGTTGTTTCCATTAGACAGTGCTTCAGGAGTTCATTTTTCTGATAATACTGTAGTGTATTCTTGGTAGTGCCTGATAAGTTCTCTGGCTCTGTATTGGGTATTTACATTTTTACATTACAAATATGTAAAAACACTGTTTCTTAAATATAATAATTGCTTATCACGTTCTACTCCTCTTGCACGGTTACTTTCGTTTGGTGGAATGATTAAGGCGCAACATAGACGGAACAGGAAAGATGAACTCATTGAACCAATATTAGTTTTAAAATCTGTGAAATGAAGCCGAAGTCCAAAGTAGCCGCTCTTTCCTATGTAATAGTGTTAAGTTTCCTTAAGAATAGTACTATTATTATACAAAAAGAAAAGAAAAAGAAAGAAAGTATTTTATATAAAAAACCTATTTTGAAAATACCTATTTTGCATTTTGTATTTATTGTATATATACAATATATACTTTTTTTTAAAAACCATTTTGTATTTTTATTTGATAATTTTAATGATAGCCAAGCATTTGCATTTTGAATTTATATACTTTTGATAAATTATTTCGCACATCTCTAATGATAGAATGTATAATTGACTTCAAAATGGTAAAGATTTTGAGTAACTTGTTCATGAATTTTAGCTTAACAAATCATCATTGCGAACACGGTATTAAAACGAAGAATGTTTTGCAAATATTTCCTAGATAACACATTTTCATTTTGAACCGGAGAATGAAGATCATCACACAATATCTTAAAAACTGCATTCTGTGTCATTTAATGGAATTTGTTTTATTTTATTTTTTGAAAATTCACCAAATTGACCAATGACTACGAAAGAGTTTAGACATGGCACAGCGCTATAAAAAAGAAGTTGCTTCTATTTACTAAAATGTTGTTTTCACTTTCACTTTCTATTGTTTTCGCTGTTTTAGAAATGATATTGTTAATTTTGATGTTGTTATAGTTAAACTACATATTTGTTACAGTTAAAGTAAAGTAACGTGTTGGTGTTGGTTTCTCTCAAAACGATTCAAATACTGCTATGAACAATGCACACAACACCGAGTACGCGAGAGTTCCGCAGAAGCCTTAAGTACCATTGTGATATCTGATTTTCAAAAGGTGAAGAGGGAGGAGTGGTTTCCCTGAATTGGCTTAGACGTCGCCTTTTAAAACCATCCCGAGGAATCCATCGCCAAAATGGTTTCCCGAGAAGACGAGTTCGTCTCCCGAGAAGATTCCTCCTAGTCCGCCAGCGTACTATTTTGCTCTTGACGCTATGTGTATATGTTAATAGCAGCCTGAATATCAACATAAATCGATATGCTTCTAAGGGTCTCCCCATAGTATTAATCAACTTTGCTGCTTGCTAGACCGCATAAATCTCTGCCTGAAAAACACTGCACCAATCTAGTAGACGGTACGATAGTTTGGCACACAGTTCAGCTGAAAGATGCCGCCACAAGCACCCTCCTCCATCTTGGAGCCACCGGTATAAATTGAAAGCTCGTCTTGCCAAATGACATTACCCTGCTTCCAATCCTCCCTCTCCAGGAATTCTGTAATAAAATTGTTGGAATAGGTCGAACAACCATCGTATAAAACCAGTGGATACGGTTGAAGACCCCATTTCTTCCCAAACGTCCTCTTACAAATCTAAAAATCGCCTAATGCCTTCTTCATTCTTTCTTCAGAGTTCCTCTTCCATGAGAGCTTCGAATCCAGAACTACTCCGAGGTATTTGGTTTTCTTCGATAACATCTGCTGAGACTCACGTAAACACAGTAGTCTGAAGCTATATATCTTATATTTCTTGGTACACAAATCCAACTCGGTTGGGTTACACCAATACCATTTCCCTAAGCCCGTCGCAGGGTAATGCCTAAAAAGGCCTCCGGTTCGTTGATAATGGGTAAAAACTTATCCGCTGCCATTAAAACCAAGTCGTCCCTGCAACAATTATTCTCAAGACTTGCTATAAGGTTATTCAGAACCCTGTTCCGAAAAAGGGGGATATAACACTCCCTTGCGGAGGGCCTCTCGTGACCTTCCATCTTAAAGTCACAGAGCCAAGGAAAGAGTTAATCACTCCAGAGCCAAGCATATTGCTAAGTCATCTAGTAATGAGGGGATGTGAACCAATCCTCTCCATCAATTCAATCCTGACATTGTTGAAAGCTTCTTCAATGTCGAGGAAAGTCGCCAACACAAACTATTTCTTTAGCAGGACCTTCTCAACACACGCAACCAACTCATGCAAAGCGGTCTCAACCGATCTACCCATAAGGTATGCATATTGAGCACCACTGAAAATCTGTGGGTTAAGTTTGTTCCTAAGATATGCTATCCCTGAATTCTTTTGGTGAGATGTGGGTTACCTTCCCTGCCTCGCTTCCCGCCTAATATTCTCGAGCTCCCGTAACTATCACATATTGCTATTGGATCTATGTGGTCGGCTAATAGGGCAGGATTTGAAGAAGGCTTTTCCAAGTACTTCTGTAATCTCAAATCTTGATCATGGTACGTTCTGGAACTTGATGTGTTGGAACCAAATCCAGCTTCGCACGAGGGCTCAATTCATGTTCAGGATCATCACTTAAGCTACCCAGTAGACCCTCTGGTCTTTGGCACTTATTCGCAAACATCTTCACCTAGTCATCAGACCTCTGCCTCTTGTCAGAACTCCTGCTACCTTGCTTGGCTTCCACTGTCTACTTTCTGGTATCCTGGTATAATGTGTGGTAGTAGCCGAAGTGGGCATCCTGGGCAACGATTACTAACTTTGCGCTTACTAACCTTACCGAAAGGCAGCGCTGCACCAGAAGGGGAATTCACCGGAGCCGTGCCTGGTTTCGACATAGACACACTAATGCTCGAAATCGGCGTTGCTCCGTATGGGAGAGTTAACAAAGTGCCAGTCCCTTTAACGGTCTTAGTTGCACAGGGCGGCGGATCTGCCGCAATGCTGATACAACTAACTGTCAACTTTAAAGTAGGAAAGTAACAATAATAATAATCGCTGCTCTTTCGCTGTTAATGATTTTGGAGTACGCCCGATTAGCTTCCCAAGAATCTTACTCGAAGACTTATACGCTGCCCGTTGCTTGCGAAGGAGTGCGCCCTTCCCGTTTTCGGCTGCATCTGGTTTAGGATCTACAAAGGTCGCCTTATTTATCACCCATGGATAGACGAGAACACACGAGTACTAACTGTTTATCTACGAATGAATCTGTTCTCCGCTTCAGATTCCGTAAAATTCTCCATCGCTAAATATATTAAAGCAAAATTTTAAAAGGGTGAAAAATCTTGTATTGAATTTAACATAAATAAGAAAGCAAAAAGAAAGAATAAACGTTGGATATGAGAAGCGAAGAAAATTGTACCATTTATAAGTTTTTAAAACATTTGTACATTGGTATAATATGCGTCATCATTTACATTTCATTGGATTTTCAAATGAGATCATTAATACCATTCTGATATGACATAGCTATTATTGTATATCTTATATACATCATCATAACTACAAAAGGGCGATAACAAAAAATAAGAAGATTTTTTTGTTTGATGCAGAATTATTCATTATGTAATGTTTTATATTGTTTATGCATATTAATAGCTTATATACTCTCCGTGTTAGAAAAGAATATTTCTTCTGTAAGTAGCCAATTTGTGAGTAAATTGAAAACTTTAAATGGGATTTTCCCGAAATGCTGTTTTTGATTTATCGCCCTTTAGTAGTTAGAGTGTGCTATCTGTAACTAGCGATGTTACGCCATCGCTAAAAAAAAACTCAGGCATTTATACATAAATTTAACATATATATTTCATTATGACAACTAACTGTCAACTTTAAAGTAGGAAAGTAACAATAATAATATTTAGAATTTAACTTAAAACTTAATCAGTATATTTATAAGAATTCCTCCAAACCGGTAGGGAAATTTATTTGCTGAATGCCTCTTGCCTCTACTCCTATGTGGAAACAGAGACAAAAAAAATTTAGTTGGTATGGGTGAACCTATGACGGACATCCAGTTCAGCTATCCTGCAGTGTACCAATTCCGAAAGGCAGCTAAGGAGGATGATATGCAGAATGCGAGATACCCAATGTGTGGACAGAGAAAAATGCTTGGTAGAATATCAAGTGGGCCTGGATAGGGTTAGGTGATGCTGGACTATATTGTTGATGGTGACATCTCAGGAGAGGGTTGTTGCACAGTTTATTATAGATGACACATAAAACGTGAATTGGATCGTGTAAGGCAAAGTTAGTTGTGCACCTACCTGTAGGAAGAGCTACAAAATTTCTATTGGCACGACTGAAGTTACATAATTTAAATTTGATGAAAAAGCCCAGGCGAAAGAAAAATTTTCAGAAGGCATACGAGTATTTTGTTTTGTGAAGTTGCGTTCGAATATGAGGCAGAACTAGAATGATTTACAATAACAGTCGATCGATGATTTTTTCATGAGCTTAAATTCTTCTGAGGTCAAAATTTAGTATCATAAACAAAAGAAAAAATATTGTCAGGGATACTAAATTTAAAGAACGCAATATTCCGAGGAACTGAGATATTGCATTTTTGCATAGTCACCATATACTTTAATTTCGCTTCAAGAGTCAACTTCATCACAGGTTGTGTTTGCAGACAACCTAGAAACTTGACGACGGGGATCAATAACATTGAGAACAAGAGGATAATTAGAAGCAATAGATAAATTTGCATTATATAAATAAGGATTGGAAATAGGTATGGTGTTTGGTGCTGGTGATGGTAGAGAGAGGGATGAAAATAGGCAAGTAGTACATTGAGTGAGAGAATCAGGAGTAGGTAAAGAAGATTGAGTATTAGGAAAAGAGTCAATAAGTGATGTAACATTTGAAAGCTCTGATGGGATTGTAAGTGTCGAAATAGAGGACAATTGAGAATGTGAGAGAGAATCACTGCTAAGATTTCGAGAGTGAGAAAAGGAAAGCAAGGGATGTTGAGGATTCAAAATTCGTAGACAACTGCGAAGTAATGTTTTAAAAATTCAAAAATTGGTTACGTACTCGTCGGTACATACCAGAGAAATCTGCTTGCCCCTTAAAGCAGTCTTAAAAAGACCATTTGGTACCACCACATGCTGACTTATTTACATAAAGCCAGTCATATTCCCGACCGGGAGACTGCCCGGTAATTATCAGAATCGAAACAGTCCATATTAGCGCATTGACCATTGCAACACAGCATTCTTGAATTGATAAAATTAACAACAAATAATTTAATAAAAGTCATAATGTCAAATTGCGATAATTTTCTACTAGGGTATATAAGCAAAAAGGCGAAATTAAATTCCTTATAGGATTTATAATCACTAATAACCAAATTTTAACAAAATAGAAAACCGACTTCGGAATTAGTACACATAAAAACTACTGGGTAGATCTAGATCAAATTTATGTGGGACCACATGACAGGTACCTTTCAAATAAAAAAAGAAGGCCGTTGATTATTTTTTTTTTAGCTTTGTATTATTACTCGTATTTAATGTTTGTAGTGTGAGTGTTTGTTTGTTTTCACTCAACACGTTCAATATTTTACGCCCACACATGTATGCACAATTTTATTAATAAACATGAAAAGATCGATCTACCCATTTCCCTCTCTCCTGTCTTCAAAATAGTGGTGAATAAAACTGTTACATAGGCTCTAAGATTTAAGTTCCATGCACCCCACTATCGTTCGTTTGTATAGAAAACTTTATATTGGACCACAAAAATTTGGAAAGTTAATAATATATGTTAATATAGTATATGCATTTAGCATTGGTTAAGGGTCCCTTACATAAACTTCTAAAGTTTAAACGATATTACTTCCAACTCTTACCCCTATATATGTATGTGTATCAATTCAATACGATTTCCGTAACACCCAAAACCTTTACCTCAGTAAAAGAAACCTCTTATCATTTAGTGTTTTGGATATTTTGTTATAGAGTGCTTCATTATTTCTTTTCGTAAGGCCTTCGTTGTAAACGGTGATCATCCGTATAACTGAAGAATAGATGTAAAGAACCGACAAAATCATATTTATTTTTTACGAGGGTTGTTAGTTAAGTCTTGAGACAGAAAAGTAATAACAAATATGTATCATCGAAAATAACTTTATTATTTTCCAAAATATTCTCCTTGAAGATCAATATACTTTTGCATGCGATTGAACCAACTTTCGAAGCACTTTATCCACTCTGAATGAGGTATCTCCAAAACATGTGTTTCGAAAGCATCAACCGCTTCTTCAGGCGTCGAAAAACGTTGACCTCGCATTTTAATTTTGGTGCGCGGGAATAAAAATAAGTCATTGGGTGCCAAATCTGGTCTATAGGGCGGATGACCCATCAACTCGACGTTTTGAGTGTTTAAAAAGTCACTTGTTTGAGCCGATGTATGAGAGCTCGCATTATCATGGTGGAAAATGATTCGTCTTCTGCGGTTGATTTTTCTTATTTCTTCGAACACTTCTGGCAAACAAATGGTGGTGTATCATTCAGAATTAACCGTACGTTTCTCTAATGGGACGGTGGCGACACGAGACTTTTCTTGCGCGATTGTTAGATTATGCGGTATCCAACGCGAAGAAATCTTTTTGATGGCCAAATGTTCATGCAATATTGAATGTATTGAAGTGGAACTAATGTGCAAGGATGCCTCAATCTCACGATAAGTCACATGGCAATCTTGCAATATCAGTTCACACACAGCATCAATATTTTGTGGCACAACAACCGAATTTGGACGACCTTCACGAAATTTGTCCTGGAGAAAACTACGACCACGATTGAATTCAGAAAACCAGCGAAGCACGGTGACCCTGGATGGTGCTTCTTCACGAAAAGTCGAAGCGAGTTGATCGGCACACTCTTGTTGAGTTAATCCACGTCGAAAATCATAAAAAATCATTGCACGAAAATATTCAGGATTTAATTCCATTTTTTAGCCGAAACGAATTTTTCAAGTCACTGTAAACAATACAAATAGCACTCGTATGACAAAACGTTCTGAGTACATTTATCATTAAAAATAACAAGCTTTACGATACCAATGTCAGATTTGACATATCAACATTGGTGTTGCCATATCTCAAGACTTAACTACCAACCCACGTATATTTTACCTTTTACAATAGTATCAACAGGAAAGATCAATTTGCCTTGTTATCTCTATGCCTAGCTTATTCTTCGGTCTATGGTTATAAGTGTTTTGCCTTCAGATTATGAGCTCTTACGTAGTTGGTATGGCAAAAGACAAAAATTTTCCGATATCTGAATGGGTTCATATAAACTTTCTTCATAATCAAATTTACCATACTTTTTGAAAATCAATTGTTTTCAACTTTTGTGTTTTTTGTGCGAACAAAGGAGAAGAAATATTTGAAAGGGGTGAAATTTTGCTGTCTTTTAATATTTTGATTTTTATTTCTCTGAGTCTTAACAATTTATTTTCATTAATTTGTATTTTAACCCTTGACTGACAATACAAGCAAAAACAAAGTAACGGATCAAGTTCATTAAAAATGCGTAATGCATTCCGGAAAGGTTCGCGTGAGTTGGAGAATTAAAGACTGGAGTGTTACATTCAGGAAGAGAAATTAGTTGTTTCCGTTATGGTTGTTTTTGCTGTTGCTACAAAGTCATATAACCCTTTGTCAACCAACACTCCTGCCGTTTACAAAATTCATTTATTCGTTTCTTTATTATTACTTCACTCCATCAGTAATAACAGTAGCGGCACCATCAGCTGTTGGATTTTCTTTTATAATTATTGCAATCTGTTCGATTCTGGGCTCCTTTTGTGCCAACAAAATGCAATTTAAAAATGCAAATTAATTGATGACTATGATGTCTACAATCTACAATACTTTTGTTAGTCTAAGTCTTTGCCCATTCTTTTTTTTTTTTTGATATCGTTATGCTACTAAGTGTATAAAATTCTAATTGCTTGTTACAATATAATAGAATTATACGTCAATGCTGCCATTAGAATAAAATGTAATTGGTATTATTTTTAACAATATAAATTTTGATTTAAAAAATTTTCAAGCCAAAGTAAAACTTTTAAACCATTCTCGAATGTACAACATTATGACTGGCGTTTATGATTTTCTGTTTTATGTGTGCGCCTACACTAATATTAACCAGAGAGAAGGGTATCTTCAACTATGACAAAAATGTAATACTCTTCACGCATCCCCTAGAATATATTTGTATAGGAGTTATTTGATCCAGTTATATCAGGATCTTGAAATTTACATGGTTGATGAATATGGTTCAGATACTAATAGTTTTTAAATTTAAGTTCGATAACATGAAAAACAAAAATTTTTGTTTTAGAAGGAACATGAATTTGGGTGTCGGGTTTGAATGGGATGCAGAGGTGATCCGATTTGGTTGATTGTATAGCGTATGGCAAAAAGGCTTCGTGCATTTCAGCTGTCTAGCTCAAAAGCTGAGGGACTAGTTTGCATACATAAAGACAGACATACGGATAATGCTAGATCAAATCGTCTCGTCGCGCTAATCAAGAATATATATATTTCATGGGGTTTGCGATGTCTCCTTCTATGCATTACAAACTTTATGACAAACTTATAATACCATTCACTACGTGAAGAGTATAAAATTCATAATTCAATATTATTGTGCATGTTTTTCAGGTGACTCAATCATTTCTAATATCCTAAGCGGTTTTGGCTTTTGGTAGAACAAAGGGATGGCAATGACGATAATTTTAGTAGCAACTGTTGTTTGTCAGTGCTATTAAATATTGGTTTGGCTGACTGTGTGTTAGAAATATTTTACTTGATGCTACAACAAAGTTTCCATTTGTTCCGCATTAACTTTTGTTCTTCTTTTGTATCTCCTCATAAATACTAATTTCACAAGCAATAAAGAAGAGGCAAACAATCATTTTTCGCGAATGTGGCCCTTTTTATTGTACAATATAAGAATGGGCATTTGTTTTTTGTTTTGATTCGAAGTGATAGAAACAACAACAAAAATTAAAACGTTGTGGTAGTTAGATAGTCCCAACTATAGATACCCTGTAATTATATAAGAAGGATATAAGTAATATCTACACATATAAAATATCTTAAAAGTCATTTGTTTTGTTGGGGATTCGTATGGGCTCTAGAAATCGTATCCCAATGATGGTTTCAAGGCCATACAAGAAATATAGCATAAACTTAAATATCTGGTAGTTGTAGGTGACTTTCTATTAGTTTAAGCAAAAGAGATATTCCAACGAAATGGATATGTGTGTATGTGTTTACTTTATCTCTCCTCTTTTATTTTTTGAAAAAAATGGAATGGTGAGCATGTTTGGTTACAAGGTATAAAAAGATAATTACTATCATTGGACGAACAAGGAAAAACGGAGCGAAAGTCTAAGTTACTATTTAATAACATTTATTATAAATGAGTTTCAGAACAAGTGATAATTGACACTTTACAAATAATAGATAAAGGAGGTGAGTACTTTTTAATATATGAATAGAAATAAAGAAAATTCAATATATTGTATTATTTTTCAATTAAATTACTTTAGACTTTGAAAATTTTTGAGCTTTCATCAATTTTATTATAATTCTAATATGATTCACGATTCATTTAACAAAATTGGGACCTGCAATTAATCTTCCTTGTTGAACGGTTGACATATCTAAAGAATTTAACATAAATTTGGCATACATAGGCAGAAAATTCTATCCTATATATAACTTTGCAACGTTCGAAAATAGATTATATTAGGATGATGAAAAAGTAACTTCCGAAAATGAGAATTAAGTTTTAACAATTTTTTTCATATAACAAAGGAACTTTATTTCATTAAATATTTTCCATTGTTATTGATAACCTTTTAACATCTTTCGTAGAAATTCTGGGATTTGTATCAAAAAACTCACGCAATACCGTTTTGCAGTCGTTAGGTAATTCATTGTTACGCCATCAAGATAATTCTGCATGGAGTGAAATTAATGGTAATCAGATGGTGCTAGGGCTATATGGTGGGTGCATTCCGAGTTCACAGAAGTTTTGCTGAGTCATCAATGATGTGTGGTGCCTAGCGTTGTCGTGGCAATTGTGTCCGTTTTTCATATAACGCTGCATTTAGTCTTGTTAGTTGTTGACAATAGAACTTCGAATTTATCGTTTGCTCATGTGGGAGAAACTCATAAGACCTTTGCAATCCCACCAAATGCACAGCAACAACTTCCTCGTAGTAAGTGCCGTCTTTGCAATGGTTTGGGCAGACTTACCTTGTTTAGACTATGACTTTTTTCTCACATTTTTGTCGTATGTTACCCATTTTCAACGCCAGTTATCAATTTAGTTAGATTATTTCGGTCAGTAACATTTCGAGAATTAAAATTCGATCAGTAATTTTTTTTTCCTTTCAAATTGCGTGGTACTCAAACATCCAATTTTTTGCATAGCCCACATTTTTTAAATGGTCTAAAACTGTCGTATGGTGGATACCAAAGCTTACCAGACCGAAGCGCGTCTTTCACATCGAAATTTGCCGAACGATATCGCACATTTCTTCATTTTCTAACTGATTGTTCTGATAAAGCACCTTCTCCATAATCTCCACACATTTTTTCATGAGCTCTCGCTGCAGAATAACCCTTTTTCATAGAAATACAGTATTTTGTAACGAATTTTCTCTGTTTCGGCACTCAAAAAAAATTATGTCGATAAATTATCGATAATGACTAAGTAGGCAGCCCTGATTATTATTTTAATTTAATTCTATATTAACCGTAGAGAAGTCACGACTTTTTGTAAAACGTGAGTGTTCGCGTGGGGAGCGTTTTGCCGCCCATACTTAAAATGATTTTTTTTTTTGCAAATAATAGTTTAAAAAAACCTCTTTTATATGTTATCACTAGCAACAATAACAACAACGACAGACACACAAAGAGAGAGAGAGAGAGAGAGAAAAGCATTGTCTGTTGGTGGTCGGTTATTCGGTCACTTGTTCGTACACTCTTCGTAAAAACACACATCAGTAAACCATTTTTTATCTCTCTCTTACTCATGCATAAACATTCTTTCTCAACGCTTCAGAAGAACAAGGCAATGTGCAATGTGTATCCCCATCAACGACTCTCCCCCGTATCATCAACTTCAATACTGCAACATTTTTGGACTTACACCTCGCTTCGAAAAATTTAAAAAGGATAGGATTACACATTAATGTCCAATGTCGAAATTTCAGTTAAAAGAAAAAGTTGTTCTAATAAGAACATGATTTTGATAGGGGGTATGGTTATGTGGTCTACGTCGTCTCCTTCTTTGCATTACAAACTTCATGACAAACTTATAATAAAATATTATTCACTACGAAAAAAGTATAAAAAGAAAAACTGAACTAAAAAAAAAATGGATCTTCTACTTATAAGTGGTCTAGTCAAAGCCACAGAAAATTCTTTAAAAAAATTCGTCGTAAAAATAAATGGTCAGTATTTCTTTTTGTATTTTATTTGATTATTTATGCCGGCAATATTAAGCATTGATAAACATAATCATTTAATCAAAGCACTTGGACTGTTATCATCCTTCAGGTTGTTTACCGAAATACACTTTCAAATTTCTGCTATCAAATGATACTACGGAACTTGCAATGTCCTCTTACTGACTAATATCTAATCAACTGTACCATTTTCTCCAATTGGTGAAATATACATAGGTTCGAAATATATTGGCATTTTTTTTTTCATATTTTGAGCCTTTATTGAGAAAAATTGGTTATATGTTTAATTGTCAAAGTACTGTCCGTCGCTAGCCACTACTTTCCCATTTTTCTGGTAGCATACGAATTCCGTTGCGAAAAAACTTGACCGGTTTGGCCTCGATCCAGTCATCGACACATTTTTTGGCTTCCTCGTCAGAACGGAAGTGCTGGTTAGGCAGGCTATGCGTCATCGATCTGAAGAGGTGGTACTCAGATAGAGTAATGTCTGGGCTATACGGCGGGTGGGGTAGGACTTCCCATTTGAGCGTTTTCAAGTAAGGTTTTACGGCCTGTGCAACATGTGGCCGAGCATTGTCATGTTGCAAAATTACTTTGTCGTGTCTCTCGACGTATTGCCGTTTTTCTGGCAATGTTCGGCTCAAACGCATCAATTGTCATCTGTAGGCCTCTCCCATGATCGTTTCATTCGGTCGCACCATGAATACTTGGCTTGGCCGTCTATGATGAGGCATGGCCGGGGTAGCCGTATGATTTTTTTCGCTTGGGATTGTCGTAATGGATCCACTTTTCATCTCCAGTAACAAAACGATGCAAAAAACCCTTTCTTTTATGTCACTGAAGCAGTTGTTCGCACGTGGAAAAACGTCTTTCATCGTCTTTCAACGTCTCTCGGCTTCAATTCATATGGGACCCAATTTCCTTGCTTTTGGATTATTCCCAATTGTTGTAATCGATGGTGTTACTCCCAGTGATTTGGCAAGCTCTTCTTGTGTTTGACATGAGTCTTCCTCGAGTAATGCCTCCAATTCGTCATCTTCAAACTTTTTCGGTTGACCGGGCCGCTCCTTGTCTTCCACGTCAAAATCACCACTT
>JBANCV010001200.1:0-17925 GCA_037040105.1 Amiota albilabris | reverse complement strand
AGTTTCATTCCAAACTATTTTGTAGTTTTTTTTCTTTTTGAAAAGTTCGGAAACTTTTGATACACACCTTGTATATAAAGCAAAAAAAGAAAACAATGATGAACGCAAGCATGAGTACCGTCATCATAAAAGCATTTGTTAGAAAGCCAAACAAAAGTAACAAACAAACACATAGAATATATGGTATACATAATAGCCACATACAGTACAGTTCTGAGCAAAACTTTAGCAACAAATGAAGTCATCATAACAGAAAAATTGTTTAATTTATTTATTCAGTAAATTCTTAAATGGGATGCTAATGGCTTGATTCCTCATCTATGTACAACCAGCACAGTAGTGCATCCTGTCAATAACAAAAGAAGCTCTGGCGTTCGACTGGGAACGGCTGAAAACCATTCTAAGCGACTTTTACCAGACAACCCACTTGACGAAACTATTATGTTAATTGTCCTAAAAACAGCACAGAAACTTTGGATTGAATAAAAATTAGAAAGGGACAACAATGGATTGCATCATTTAGAGATCCCAAAGGTTCACAATAATGATAATGATTCTTACTTAAATCGTTTCAAAATGAAGTATACAAACTGTGTTTTCATGAATATACACATACCATATAAGCAAGAGTCGTTCCTCTGAATTTTTTATAAGAAGTGTTGAATGAGTTCTTTCTGAATATATCACAAATCATTTGGTAGTAAAGTTAAAAAGGTGAAACAACTTTAAAGAATACTTCAAGCAATAGAATAAAACTAAAGTTCCTGATAAGGCTTCTTAAACAGATTATCAGGAGAGCTAAATTGCATTCGAAACCGCTTGAAGTTACTCTGACAATAACTGAAATTTTTATATTTAAAGGATTAATAGAACTCAAATATATAAAAAAAACTAGCATTGCCTGGAGCGGACTGCTACGCAACCAATGGTCATTGTTCAAGTGTATTAAGTTGTCAATATGAAAGCGTGTCAATGAAAACTATTCTTCTATTAGATATAGTATAAGTACTCCATCGTTTCAACGGTGTATAAAGTGATCTCTGCAGTACCATTTGCAGGTGAGTTACAACAAAGTGTGTGGCATAAAACCCATCACCATGTTTTTGCCAAATTTCATGATGCTCGATCAAATCGTGCCGGAGTTCAGTGCCATCAAATTATTTTTTTCGTCCATTTTTATACTACTTGTATAGAAGATAAGGCTCCAAGTAACAATTTACCAATTTTATAATTTATTGCTTATATTTTGTATAGCACTGTACTGTAGCCTCATAGGAATGGTCCCCGCAAATTGCAAACATTAACTAACATCCTACAATAGACATGGTGGTACTCTATAAAAAGTGAAAAAGTTGTCTGCCGCCTACTAAGCTTTTTTATTAATTTTCACACGCTGCGTGCACTTTATTACTTTTTTTTTTTTTTTTTTGCTTTCAGGCTTTCCTCTACTTCTTGTCACTCTTATTCATCATCATTTCCATTCTTACTTGTTTTGTCTATTTTTTGTCATTTTTTAGTTCAGTTTGTTTCAGTATTTTGTTTGTTTTGTTTTTTTGTAATTTCATTTTTCAACATTTTTCCATCTTTTGTCTCTCTATGAAAATGTAAAAATGTTTTCCATACTTTTGAGCATTTTACTTTGAATATACGACAAAAAAAAAGTTATAAAGAAAGTAAAAAACAAGAATAAAAACAATGAATAACAAAACAATTTTACAAAGCTAATGAAAAAAAAAAAAAAAAATTTCATCACACATCACTCAATAAGTCTTCGGTCTGACAACACTGTTGTTAAATCTATAAAATTTCTGGACTGTACACAGTTTGTATTACAAGCCTTCAGATAATACGTGTCGAAATTGATATGCATTTTGACAATTTGTCTACAGGTAACAATGGTTTTACGTAGTGAAACCAATTCTGTAATTTTCAAAACAATGGATTTTTAGGTAACAGCTTTTTCAATGAGAAAAATGTACGTAAAGCAAAGAAATGTTATGACATGAGTACGAATATTTTAAGGACTCTGCTCTACCATTGAACATTAGTTTAGTGTGTTTTAGAATGGCCATATGAGACTCGATAATGTTAAAAAGTTGTTCCAGAAACCATCAAAAATGTCCACAAATTAGTTTTGAAGGATCCTAAAGTGTAGTTTTTTGAGATAGCTAACAACGTAAGGGTATCAAAAAGTGATGTGTTTACAAATTTATATAAATATTTGAGCGTGAAAGTCGTCCAAAATAACCAAAAACTCAAATGTCAGCTGGTGGGAAGGCATTCATATTTTGTGACGCGTCTGGTGTTTTGTTCATCGACTATCTTTGGAAAGATACAACTAGCACTAGCGAATATCATATGTCATTATTAGATCGATGTTCAAGGAGCACCGCAAAGTTAAAAGAGCGATGCATCTTTCTAGAAGAGGAGTATATTAAGCAGTTTGTGAATGAAATGATTTGAAGTTTTCTTTTTAATATCCACACAAGATGATTAGAAATCTCCTACATCAAGTTTCGATCTTTATCAATATTATTTAAGAATATTGAAGGCATGCCATCTTCATTGTTCATTGTCCGAACGCAATATTTAATATATATTCTTCTGTCTCCAAGAAATTTCGACCTGCAAATTTGAATTGCCAAAGACGCGTTAACGAAGAGAGCAATTCTCTTTCACTTTCTAAATGAAAAAGTAAATATCTTGTATAAATAATGGCAACACAAAATTCATGAAGCAGCAAAGCATGAACAACGAAACACACTGTCTCTCTCTTGCCCGATCACTTTGAATATCATACACAAAAAGAAGAGAACGAAGAACGCAATACTCTTGTGTGTACTCAGTGAGGAAAAACACATCAATAACAACAACCAAAGCATAGCAACGAAAAAACGTAAAATATGATTTTTGCTTGGTCTTGAAGTGGTTGTCAAAAGAATTAATGCTAAAAATTAATACATTGCAATTTAAAAAATTAAAAAATAAGTATGCAACTTTATTCTTTATCATTCGTTTTATTGTTTAAAAGAAAAAATTATTAAAATCAGATTAGAATAGATAAAAAATTTTTAAAAAATTGGTCAAAAAAGCTAAAAGATCTGAACAACACCGCCATATATTAGGTCCAACCATTGCTAAGACCCATCTACGTAAGCCCATAAGTACAACAAAAGAAACTTCATTAAAATCGGTCCTGCCGTTTAGGAGAAAATTGGTAACAAAAATCCATTATCTTGAATTTAAAATATAAAGATTACAACTTGATTTGCTTCGCGTTTATTGTTATTGTCGACCTCCAGTGAATTGTATCTATCATATGTTGTAAATCATTTTGGCATGTTTGGATAAGCTTATCACTAATCCGAGATTCAACATGTTAATTGGCAGTTGATTTTCATGGTCCTATAAACTAATAAAGTGTATGTTGCTGTATATGATTAAATCTTCTTTTATTGTTTGGTTCTGCAAGTTTTGATGGATAGCCTATGTTGCTAAGCTTGGACTGGAATCCCTGCAAATGCTTGAATGCCCCAAAGCTTTATACCAGCTTCAGAATAGAATGGCCTTGTACAATAACATATAATATCAAAACATATCGAAACTTTGTGGATACATTAAGGACACATTATGCATACAAACATCAAACTTGTTATAAAAAGTTGTGTCCAATCAATCGATCTATGTTCAATTCATGTTTTAAATTTTGAATTAAAGTGATTTAAATATAAGTGAAAATTTTTGAATTGATAATTTTCAGGCTATGGAATATCAGTAGTTAAGTTAACACATCATTATGTCACGGCACCATAAACCTAACGAAATCAATCAATTTTACCACAATCACATGTGCATTTGTAGATATTATGACATTTTGTTTATAGGCCAAAACATAATAATGCATATACAAATAAAATCATGGAACACACTCGGTAAAACTGCATCAAAAAACTTCCCAAATTGATGCAGCAAGTGTACATTGATGATGATTGTTTCAACAGAACAATTGTTTTTCTGTCACAGAAATGTATGTTTTGAATGGCAGAATGCATAAATGGATTACAGTTTGAACTTCTGAAATGATTGAAGAAATTTGCTGTTTTGTAGTGAATGACCACAATGATTTACTTAGAGAGATGGAGATATATAATAGTTTGCCACATTTATTCCACACATACAGTTTAACTGATAAACAGAAATTACTTAGTGTGTCACTAATTGGTTTCATTGTGAATACGTTGTCACATATCTTGAGGGAAATTGCAGCATTGCGGTCATTAGCAGATGACGAAGTCTAATTTAAACTTCTATTTGTAATTTCTTAAGGATCAGCTGCCATCTCACAACAACGATTATATTCAGTCCGTTGCGCGCTGCTTGAAGATTATGCTATGCATTGATGAGAATTGATTTGCCTTTCTTAGTGTAGATGGCTTTAGTACCTTGATACGTTTTTTTTCTTTACGTGTTAATTTTCAATTGCAATATCAACTTGTATTTTTTGTGTGGGTATTGAGTTTCAACCCATTGCTGGTCACTAAGACGAACAAGTTTGGTGTAATTCCATTTCCAACGGATATTTTGAGTGATTGGGCCAAGAAAAAGATTGCACGTATTATTTTGGCTGCATTGCATTGTGCATGTTCCAATGAAAAGCTATAAGCAAGTTTGGCAAAATTCTGGCGTTAGAATGCTCAACGTTTGAATGAGAAGAATTATGAATTGTTGGGCATACTAGTCTATCTCTTGCAAGCAAATCGTAATACAGCTATTGGGTCACAAAGATCCTAATGTTCGCTATGAAGCTCTTCTAGCTGTACAAAAGTTGATGCTACACAATTGGGAGTATCTTGACAAACAATTGGAAAAAGAATCCAGAAATCAGAACCAAAAACCATCTGCACAGCCGATCAAGACGACAAATCCGAAGCCAGCCAAATCGACAGTGATGCCATCATATGCTGGACATTCATATCTTATAAACTGGGTTTTCCGAAATCCTTTTATTGTTATTCAACTTGTTTGGTCAAGCTAAGAGTGCATATTATATATTTAACTTTTATAAGTTTATAGAAACGATAACTTAATTATAATAATAATAATGAAAAATAAAATTATCACACAATCCTAGAAATATTTTATGTTATTATTAGCGATGAATTATGGTGCCTTCAATACAATTCGGAAATTAAGTACCAAAGTGAACGGAATGAAAGTCATTTTGAAGATATTTAGGCCTTGAAAGCTATACTTCTAAAGGCCTTAAACTTTTGAAACAATCCAGCTGGTAGAATAGTAGATCTATGCTTTCACTTATTATTACAATAAGTAAATATATTCTTTGAATTCATTTCATTATCTTAATAAATTGAGTTGCTTTAAACAAAACTTATGATGAAGAAAAATTAGCAAACACAAAAAATACAATAGAAGAACATACCAAAGACCATTTCATTATTTTATTGATCTTAATAATGATTATATAATATTTCATGGGTGTCATATCTCCTTAAAGGTTAAACCTTAATAAACTCGATTTTAATGATATTTTAATGTTTTGTTTTTCCCCTTTTAACATTAAATTTAACTGCGATTGACACCATTTTTGTCAATTTTTTATAGCATTTCATTTCTTTCTCTCAGACTATATTGTTTGGCATTGATAGTAAGAGTATGCACTGTACATACTTACTTATATTCATGAAAAGCAATTCCAGATAAATCATGTAATATAAACATAAAACAAATCAACTCAACTCAACTCATCTCAACTCATCTCAACTCATCTCAACTCAACTGAACTGAACTCAAAGTTACTATGTGAGTTTCTTCTTTTTTGTTTTTTTGGCCTCCTATAAAACTGTATGAACCCCTTTAACCAATGAAATGCGCCATTAAATCACAGCCAAACAATCAAGACACTAAGAAATGGAATGATGAAATATTGGGAACAACGTGGAGTGAAGTGATTGAAACAACCAGCAAAGGGATAAAAAAATGAGGAGAACCAAAACTGACTCAGACAATAGATAAAGATAAAAATGGTGATGGAACCAATGGAATATAAACAGAAATAAATAGCATTGACTACCGCGGAGCGACGTCTTCCCACAAAACTCTCCAAATGCGCTTAGTTCGAGAAGAAGATATTTGCGGTGATTGGAAAAAATGATTGAAAAAAAAAGAAGAAATGTGAAATGAAAAGAGAAAGTTAAGAAGCTATAGTGAAAGCAAAAGCGAAAGCGAAGAAAAAAGAAAGTTATAAGCTAACATCAAATGAAAGACGAAACAAAATCAATGACAAATATTTGCCAAGCAACGACGACTGTCTAAAAGGACGAATAATTTATAGAGCAAAATAAAAAGCAAAAATAAATATATCGCAGTAAAATCAAAAGGATGAATATAGTAGAACAGGAGAATAGGGAGAATGAATGAAATGCAAAAGCAAACATAGCAATGAAGCAGCTAATACAACAATAATAATAGCAACATCAACATCAACAGCAGCAGTAGCAGTAGCAGCAGCAGCAGCAATAGAAATAGCAGCAGCAGTAGCAGTAGCAGCAAAAGAAGCAGCAGCAACATCAAACCCTTTACTTAAATCAATATAATTTAAGACGATAAAACTTACAGAAGTTGAGAAGAGAAAAGAAAAATAAATGGCATAGAAATGGTGCAGTAGTAAAGAACGGTACGAATCAAGGCTACAATATTTTGCAACTATGTAAAAAAGAATGAAAGGAGGCCAATTCCAAATAATCATAAATAACGCTGAGCGGATTTAAAATACAAAAAAATGAAACTAAGAAATAAGAATTCTAGTATATATGGTACACAAGTATGCCAACATGATGATGACGACTATGATGACGAGAACGGGAACGTGAACGATGAATTAGTCATTGTAGTATGTAAAAGAATCAGCAACACTTACACACACGTATAATTTTTCACCCAAATTGCTTTACATAGTAGTTTGTAATACTCTAAGTGGGCATGGACACAGCAAAGGACAACGCAATACAACACATCACATCACATCACATCACATCACATCACATCACATCACATCACATCACAACACAATACTATTTGGTCACGTTGACTGCAGCAATTGAAAATCATTAGTTTTATGTTTCACACACACACACACACACACACACACACGCATATACTACATTTAAACACTCACCCATACAGATGCACAAATATTTGATCCCTTCCGGTTGGGTTCGTAATCTGAAAAAAATGCAAAATACTATAAAAAAAAGAAAACAAAGGCAGAATGATTTTGTTTCAAAATCAAAAATGAAATGAGAAATCAACCAAAAAGAAAAGCAAAAATATGTGTGTATGTAAATATTGAACAAAACAAAACCAAAAGAGTTACACAGATACTACACGAGGTGAATACGAAAAGTATTCAAAGGAACAATCTCTGTGAAACAGTTCCCTCCAGTGACTCCTGAATGAAGGCAACAACTTTAAAATTATATTAAAAATGATGATGATACAAAAAATACAATTAACACATAACACTAATAAATGTAATATACGTAATATACATAGTAAGTAACTTGTAATTGAATAAGTTGTCTTGTGGAACTCAAAACAAACATATTGTTCTTGCAAATGTGATAACTTGTATTGCTTTAATTGATATTCGAGGAATGACTCATGAAATAGTATAGTTTCTCATTGATTTCATAATTTGAAAATGTTGATAAACAAATAATGAAAATACATACATTATATTCAGACTACCTCCAAATGGTATCGCTAAATTGAACCACACTATTTGACAAACAGTTGCCAGTAATGCTTTATATGCTTAGGATATAGTATTATTGTCTGACGATATTGACATGCTACAGAGGATGACAGATCAGATCATTATGATACTTGGAATATGCAAGTCCATCTGGCAAAATCGAGCTGGGAGAGGATTGAAGTTAAGTCACAATACACGTATTTAGGGATATTACTGGCTATCATGTCGAAAAAAGAAATAGTTTAGCAAAAAATAGTATCGATGCTATGCAGATTATATTTCTGGCTAGAAACCAATTAAGACTTTCTGCAAAGTGGAACACCCCGTCCCAAATGAATATTTATACACTCTACATCTGCTTACGCAGTTTTCATTTGGGCTTGGCTGCTCTCGTGAGTATTTATACAAATGCAAGCACCCAGATGATCCACTTTGTTGGTACTGTACAAACAAGGTGGTAAATAGACGTCACTTTCTCATGGAAGGTACCTGGTTCGTATACCAGAGGGAGATATTAACGTCTGAAATGGGTGAAGTCCTTATGCCAAATGTCTTTAAAAGGCTCATGTTGATAGATGAAAATGGCTGGAACATCGCTTGCAGCACAATCGTCCTAATGATGCAACGGGTTCACAGAGATGAGGAATAAAACAGAAGTCTGCTCTCCCTGGCAAAGGAATACCTTTACTGGTGGTACCGCCACAATTGAAAAAAAAATATATAAAAATGAGCCAGTTTAGTCCGGGGGTGGTTTTAGTACGTAGGCACTATGTAGGACTGCTTGTCCGGTGAATCGTGCATTCTAATACGATCTTCTGAAGATCTCCACTTCCATGGCGAATCAAAAAAAAAAAAAAAAACACTCTACATCCGAAGTAGTATTTAATGAGGGTTCCGGGGCGACAATAAGTTATGGTGCTTAAGTTTTTAGTGATATTTAAGTCACGCACTTCGGTTATAGACCGACTAGGCTTTTGATTAATTTCTTTCGATAAAAAGAAAAAACACTCTCGATCTGTTCTTGTCAGGCATTTATGAAACCTTATATGCATACACTGACGAAGGCTACCATATAAAGTGACTAGGAAAATGATGGAGGGATAAGTATTTTGGTATGAGGGATACAAGAGTTTTGCAGCAATTTAAATATTTGTATAGAAAGGACTTGTTTCAACAAAAGAATTATAATAATTATAATAACAATAATATACTTAGAACTGGCATCAATGGGAGCGGATTGCCTAGACAAAATCTTTCGAGACACATCTCGTATGAGTTATATGTATGTATGTTTGTTAAATGAGTGTGTGTTTGTTTTATTGTGTTTGTATTGTTTACCCTTTATTTGAATGGTTTTTCGATTTACTATGCATGAAGATAGTATATATGTAGATAGATAAATAAATAGATAGATAGATAGATACACTAACATAAGATGGGCCATAGTCATAGTCAGACAGATTGCTGTCTCTAAAGTTTTTCCAACATTTGCCTTTTGACTCAACACAACTGAAGTCAACCTTAACTGAACTCAACTCAACTCGACTCCTATAGTAGTAGTACTCGTACTTTGTTCTTTGTCCTCCATTCTCAATCCTCCATTCACCATCAACATTGAAAATTACAAAATTTATTACGACTTCGAATATAAATTTATTTTATTTCCATTAATTTTTTTTTTTCATTTTTTGGTTTAACATTTTTCTTTTACGCATGTTTTTTTGACTCCTCGATACTCGATACTCGATACTCGTTATTTGTTACTAGATGCCCCTAAAAGTAGACAAAAGTTCATTTATTTTTATGGCATTTTTGGTTTTCCTTTCTTATTTCATTCAGGGTGGCTTTTCAATGGCACCATTGGGCAGGCAAAGTCATTTATAAGCATCTCCTTTAGGCTATTTTGATTAAAAAGCCATTGACTGATCGAATGAAAGATTTACGACAAGAGGCAACGAATCACGGAGGCACCAAGGCACCCATCCAAATATATATACATATACGTACATATAATATAATATAATATAATAAAAATAAAGCTAAATTTTTCCCACAGTTTTACCCCCACTATACAGTTTATTTACAATATACAGGAGAAAGGAGACAGAGAGAGAGTGAGAGTGAGAGTGAGAGAGAGAGAATGAATGTGATTACCGAAAGTGATTTTTCATAACCAAATTTACAAATTACCATTTTAACATTTTTTCCTTTTGGACATTGAATTTGTTTTGTACTGATTTTACTTTATGTTGTTGCAGTTTTTATTCTCTGTCTCCTTTGTTCTCTCTGTACACTGAATTGTAATTTCTTGTTTTCATTTTTTTTATAGACCAACAACTTTTCTTTATCTTAAATAATTTTCAGCTTGTTTACATCCTGATGGTGGCCCATGACATATATGTCTATGTATATTTGCTTTCCGTCAGATTCCCGATTCCCGATTCCCTCCTAAAGTCTTCGCACATTCTTATTAAATGGAATAATGCCTGCCTACTTGCATGCCTACTAATATACAAAGCATGATTCTTTCTACGCTTTCTCTTCATCTGCCAATGAGGCTACCAATTTCTCTCCTTTCTTCTTAGTCATCGGCATTGTCAATTACCATATGTATGTGTAGGTATATGTAAAGTAGTCGCCATTTGGCTTGGATATGTATATAAGTAGGTATGAAAATGAGTGTATTAGAGAGAGCTGTGTGTATTTGTATATGGTGTACTTGGTTTGTTTGATTATGCAAATCTCTAAAAGTTTATACATATACTCGTAACAGGAGCATTGTGCTAACAAACTGTACTTGACTAGTAACCAGAATGAAAGAGAAAGAAAGTAAGCTGCCTTTATTGAACTGTTCATTTTATGTGAGCACAGGGAAGAAGGAAGGTCACCAAAACGATCATATAGAAACCTAGGAGCAGAAGTATGAATTAGTCTGAGTATGAAATAGGAGTGGGACATAAAACTGGATAATTTACACAAACAAAAAATACCAAAAAAACAAAAAAAAAAAAAAAAAAAAATTAGAAAAGAAAAGAAAAGAAAAGAAAAGAAAAGAAAAAAAAACCAAAGACAAGAAGGAAAAACTTTCATTTTATTTATTTATGTTGAATTCATGATATTTAAATTAGTTCAGTGAGTTCAAAGTTTTTTTTTTTATCATAGATAACATAAAAAAAGAAAATGCCTAAAGAAGAGAGAAGCAAGCAAACAAACAAACAAGCCAAACCAAACCAAACTAAACTAAACCAGCCCATGACTAACCTAACTAAATCAAATGATATGGCATGGCTTAGCATGGCATTAAACTGAAACTGAAACTGGAACTGTACTGTACTGTACTGTACTGTATTGTACTGTACCTTTAAAGAAGTATAAAGGGCAGAGGCAAAAATGTATTGCATATTTTTGGGCGCTTGTAAATTTTATTTACACATTCTACTAGTAAATTCCTTGTTATTGTCTCACCACTCACCACTCACCACTCACCACTCACACATTGAACTCACAACAACTAAGTACTGCACTGTACTACACTACAATACTCTTCTCTACTCTTCTCTTCTCTACTCTGTTGTACTCTCCTCTCCTCCTTTATACAAACTTAGTAGATGTAATATATGTATGTTGATTTTTGTTTTCATTTATGTTTAGATCCAAGGTATTGTTTGTTTATAGAGTTCGGGTTTTTTTTTTTTTTTTTTTGCTGTTGTTGTTATTTCAATTTTGAGCTCATTTAGTTTTTATTGTTTTCTGTAGTTCTTTGGAATTTTCACAAACTGTTTTGCATTAGTTAGTTGAAAGCCTGCCTAAAATTCGGCAATACTTTGGTGTTCTTCTTTATTGTGTTCTGTTCTCTTCTCTTTTGTTCTGTTCTGTTCTGTTCTGTTCTGTTGGCTTTGGTTATATTTTTTTCTTATTTTAATTCTATTCTACATTTCTTTTCTATTCTATGCTCCATATTTAGTTGCGTTTTGTTTTCTTTTATTTATCATTTGTTTTTCTTTTCAAGACAAAAAATATAAACTGCTTTGCAGTATTTAATAAGCATAAAGTGAGTAAATAATGCAAGTTTTTTTTATTGAAGACAAGAAAAATACTTATATTTTAACATATAATTTATTTTTGTTTGTTCATATATCATTTTAATAAAATTTTAAGTAAATAAATAGTAATGAATGTAAATTATACTACACACAACAAAAGCAGTTAATGGAGAAAGATTAAGAAAATGATAGTGAACTGATAATTTAAGAAAGAAAAACAAAGAAGAATGTGAAATGTTAAGCCTTCAGTGTTCAGTAATATTGATGGAAATTTCATTGAGAAACTTGATTAAGTGACTCAGCAAGAGTTTCTTGTCTGGATAATGGAATATTTAAACTGTTTTAATTATTTACGAGCTAAACTTAAGTGATAAAATTGAAGTTCAAAGTTTATTGAAATTACTGCTAGTTTAGTTTTATGATATTTAACATATGATAAACTGAACACATTCTGGTCTTGAGATACTAATAATGATGATGATGATTGTAAAGACTTTTGCTTAAGAAATGTGCATGTGTCTCAAATAAGAAACTAGTATTAACCAGTTCGCAATTAGTTAGCAAACAGTTTTAAGGGCACAATGAAATGGGTTCTTAACATTGCATATATATGAATTACAATCTGGAAGCTTCTTTACCATTAAACATATAACTTCTGTGGTCAACATATTCCTGAATTAAAAGTTTCCCCCATTTAAATGTTTACCATTTTGGAATGAGCAAGTCTGCTCCAAGTGCATTCCTATTATCATGTGTGTTTTTCGGAAGAACTTTACCAAATCAAACAATCACACTAGGATTGTGATATATTGGAAAACGAAATTCCCTGAATATCTTGAAGAAATTCATTAATCAATTATTTTATAATGAAATAATTTCAATAAGCAATTGAATATACTTACAACAAACTATTTTATTTTAAATTCTTCGAAAGAATTACATATTTTTTTGGTATGGTTGGAAATTATGAGTCATCATTTCAATTAGAGGCGTCATTTGGTTGGTTTATGCAATGTCGACAAAACAAGAAGACTGAAGCAGTATAGCCAGTCAACAGATTCGGAGATGTATCAGGAATACATTGAGCAGTGATTACAAGAAATCATTGGTTTCTATAACATAACTATGCTCCTTGTCCTAAATGATGATTATCTAAAAATATTTTAAGTGGTTTAAATATGTAAAATACATAATTCTAAAGTCATTGAAAATGTTGTATGTTAGTACAATTGATAAAAACCGAATACGCGATGTCACAATTGATGAAATCAAGAAATTTTGATTAGACTAATGGAATCAATTCTATCCAAGTTGCTGGCAGTGATTGATGCCCAGGGTTGTGTTACACATTATTGATTATTCAAATGAAGTGATCATAGCAAAACCAAAAAAATAATATTCATAACTATGCTAAGTAGATGAAAACGTAGTTTTAATTTTGCGTAAATAATTTTGTCTATGGCTGCATACGACAATGTTGGAATTAGCATAATTATATGTTATGAGTTTACGTTATTTTAGATAAACCCAAGTATTACATTAAAATAATATATTCAACACAATCATTAAGTAACAAATGATTCAATTATAATTTCAGCAGTCCGCAAAACGTCTGTTCTCTTCCATCTTCGTTGAGCGTCTTTTCATCGTAACTCAAATGACTTGTACCTTGTTACAGTCGCTGCATCGTTTCTATATTCGTTTTGTGTTTTTTATTTTTTCTGTTTTTTATTGTTTCTCATTCTCGTAATGACTTTAATCAGGAATTAGTGTATGAACACCCCAACAAACATATGTATAAACAAACGATGATAATCGAAATATAATAAAAATGTCCAAGTTAATTTAAACAAAATATTTTCCTTTATTGCTTTATAGAAATTTGAATTAATTCCTATGATAAAGGAGCCTCACTCGAAGTGGGTTTCCATTGAATAAAAATGATGATCGAAAGCTCATTAATGAATATGCACCTTTGTTTCAATATTCTCTATGTCTTACCTATGATCAAATCACACACAGATGGTATTAGTGGAGTAGTGAGATTTGTGGTGCAACCGATTGCAAAATAATAAACTATAGCATACTTCTTTGGATAACACAAAATAAACACATTTTCTGTATGGGGACTTTGTTTATTTTTTAATTTAATTTTATTTTTATTTTAAGGTGTTATAGCGGCAATAAAAATAAATATTCTGTGAAAATTTTAAGTGTCTATCTACTACGGTTCATGAGTTACAGCTCTGTGACAGACAAATGGAGAGACAACGTAGGCTTATTAATAGCGTTCTGTTGGTACAAAGTGCCAATAGACATTGATATCCACATTCTTAAGGGTAACATAAACGTACATATGTGGATTTTTCCATAAATCTCAGTAAGTTAGAACACTCACCAGAATATACATGCTTTATTTTGAACTTCCTCAGCATTGAAATTAATTTATTTGTTGTAAAAACTTTTGTATGCTTCTTGTTTCTTTCAAAGTTCTGCCACAAGTCTATCTACAATCTATTCTATGTTCAAGCAGAAAATAAAAAAGTATAATAATATCTTCAACAGATTCATTTGTTGTGAGCTTTCCCTTCTATATCCTGTTTGTGTCTTTTTCATATTCGTATTAACTAATGAGAATTCCAAAGTTTCCTGTTAATATTCATTAAAATACGTGTTCTATTCTGTAGAAATTCACATAGAATTAATATGTCATACATTTGAATAACTGTTAACATTTGTTAATATCAACGAACAATTTGTTGATTATGTTTATGTGATTCAAAAGAAAAACCCAAAACACACGGACATGAAAGCAGTTTTTAGACTTTGTAACCAAGACACTAGATCCCATCTTATTAAAAATAAACGTGGATCAATTAAATTGAATTGAAATTCCTAAGAAGTATAAGAAAAAGTATACATTTCCTTTTCTCTCATATTCTTTTCTTTCTTTTTTATTTTATTTACTATGAAATGACATTTCCATAATCTATTCAATAAGCCTCAGATCCAGATTATGTTATTTATTTCTTTTTATGCCAACTAGTCAATTTACAATATTTTTTCTTTTGAAGCAAATTTACTACTCACAGAATCTGCTTCTTCTTTATGATTTTACTTAAGTATTCTGAGATTCTAAGAAAGAAGGATATTTCTCTTTTTCTTCAGAAAAACGTGGTCATCTCTTTTTGTACTATGAAATTGTAAAAGGATTTTCTTTTGATGATAAATTGAATTGAGTTGCATTGCATTGAAACGAAATGAAAGGCAAGCAATCATGAAATGAATTGAATGAAATTTTATAATATTGCAAATGCAAAATTATTTTCTTAAGATATTTCAGATTTTCCATCTTTCTTGCCACTCCACTTCGCTCCACACAACTCCACTCTACTCTACTCCACATCACTTTCAATTGGCAGTATTTGCTTAAATGTAATGCAAATAAATATAAGTGCGAACAAATTACACACACACACACACACACACACACATATATATACTTACTACAAAACTGACAGGAAAAGGACATGCAAAGCAAATAACAAACAACATTCAGACAGACAGTCAGTCAGTCAAAAGTGAAACTGAACAGAAATGTGTTGAGTTGAGTTGAGTTGAGTTGAGTTGTGTTGAACTGAACTGAACTGAACTTTCTTCTGTGGTGTTTAATTAAAGAACAAAAAAAAAAAAAAAAAGAATGTAGGAGAAACTCAGGAAGAATGAAAAATAAAAAAGAAAACAAATTAAATTAATTAAAGTGCATGGAAATCTACTTTATGGCGTGGTATTAATGTGAAACCAGCAACTCAGACTCAAACTAAAGTGAGTTCAGAGAGTTGGTTTCTCTGAAGAAACCAGAATGGCCAAGATGAAAATGCCAAGGGAAAGGATGAGGAAGGAAATCATGAAAAATACGCACACAAAATAACAACAAAAAATATGCTGGAAAATGTAAAGGAAAAATCAAACGGATTCTGTTTGACTCAACAACTCAGCAGCAATTCAATTGCGCACAAAAAAAAAAAAAAAAAACAAGTGGTAAAATAAACAACAACCTGAAGAAGAAATGAGCAAAAGTGTAAGGGCAATATGTGAAGAGTGAAGTGTGAAGAGCGGGAAGTGTGAGAAGAGTGTAAAAAGTGGAAAAAGTAGGCAAGCGAAGCAACAAATGGTGGACGAAAAGACAGGAAACAGCATGCAAACAGGAAGTTGTGCAGCATCCTTTGATGCAAACACACACATTTATGTGCAAAGAAAAATCACGTATACACCGATTATATACATACTTATGTGTGTGTGTTTACGTGTCCCTGATGCATGTGTGTGTGTGTGTTTCAGTTTGAGTTTTGTAAAACTCACAGAAAATCATCAGAACAGGAAACGCGTGTGAAACGAGGCGAGGCATGGTAACGCTTTAGTGCTTTAGTGCTTTCGTGTTTCATTTCATTTCATTTGAACTCTTTTTCCTCATTTTCTTTATATTTCTTTTTCATTTTTTTGTAACATTGCCTTAAGTATTTTCCTTTTCATAGAGATACATATGCACTAACTTGTGTTGGTTAACCGCTAACATGATGGCGATAACGATAACGATGACGACTATGTCTCTCCAGCTCAATCTGATTTATTTAAATTTTGTTTTTTTTTTTTTACTATTTAACAATTCCTACAACTTCAATATTGTCAAGCTCTATCATGATATTTTACAAGCATATCAAATCATGTGTTGTTTAGATCTCTAGTCAAATCACTTTTAAATATTGAAAATTTAATGACTTTAAAGAAAATTGATATCAATCTTGAAAAAGGTTCTAAATAAATGTATGTATTTGTTGGAAAAAATAGTATAGGGGTTTGCAATTCATTATCGCCAACCACATGTAACCACAAACCAACAACAACTTTTTGGTGGAGTCAATTCGAAGATATTTATGTGCACAATATGTGATTTCAACAGGAAAATACAAAAAATCAACAAAAAAAAATATCATTGCAATAATCGAATAATTTCTCAAAGAATAGACTTCAATTTGCCAACAAGATCAAGCGTTTGAACTTCTTCATTTGGGTAAAACTTAATCCGCAATCTGATCCATCTCATAAAGAAAATATCATTGAGCAACTACAAAACACTAATTTAACCATCATTATGCAGCCAACTATTAAAAACTTACTTATAAGTGACTTTATACCTTTCAAATTGTGCAAATCAGTTGTGCAAACTATGCGGATTATTTACTAGCTAATCAGCTCTTGTAAACGAAAAGAAAAGCTTGGTTCACATCTCCTATTCTCTTCACAATTCTCAACATTATTTATTACGTATACTTAATTTCAGATATTTACTCCTATCATTGATTTATTACTCAGATCTTTTGCACAACTACATTATAATTGGGCTAATTTGGATAATTTTCTGTTATTTACTTCATCTCAATATTAGAGTATTATCACGACTGTATTGATAAGATACCAGCAGCATACATTTTGCATTCATATTTTTAAATCTAAAAATGCAGCCAACTTTTCAAAATTTACTTATAAGTGACTTTATACTTTTCAAGTTGTGCAAACAGTTGTGCAAATTATGTGGATTATGCACTTGCTAATAAGCTCTTGTAAACGAAAAGAAAAACTTGGTTCACATCTCCTATTCTCTTCACAATTCTCAACATTATTTATTACGTATACTTAATTTCAGATATTTACTCCTATCATTGATTTATTACTCAGATCTTTTGCACAACTACATTATAATTGGGCTAATTTGGATAATTTTCTGTTATTTACTTCATCTCAATATTAGAGTATTATCACGACTGTATTGATAAGATACCAGCAGCATACATTTTGCATTCATATTTTTAAATCTAAAAATGCAGCCAACTTTTCAAAATTTACTAATAAGTGACTTTATACTTTTCAAGTTGTGCAAATCAGTTGTGCAAATTATGCGGATTATTTACTAGCTAATCAGCTCTTGTAAACGAAAAGAAAAGCTTGGTTCACATCTCCTATTCTCTTCACAATTCTCAACATTATTTATTACGTATACTTAATTTCAGATATTTACTCCTATCATTGATTTATTACTCAGATCTTTTG